>JAPYYS010000869.1:0-41999 GCA_030522525.1 Campopleginae sp. 14b
AGACTGAGAGAGGGAAAGCCAGAGACACCGAGACTCCAGACCGAATGGAAGAATACTCAAGCGGAAGAAATTGAATCCTGCGTAGGATTGATTATAAGTACATTCGGACATGCAGCTATCTTTTGAAAAGATTGCTTTTCCCATAAAAAAAAACACACACACACACACACACATTTGTCAAGCAATTACATAAAAAATGAAATTTCGTCAAAAAACTTCGATATTTCGTTGAAAACGGTGAACCAAATATTTTTCGATAATTTTCAATATTTTTCTTCATTTTTTAACAATATTTTTCATTCGTTACGAAACTTTCGGCTAAATTTAACAATTTCTGCGATTTTTCGGAAAAAAAAAGAAAAACGTTTTGTCGAAATTTTTTCCACTTCATTTTCCTGTGGGTCTCTCAGACCCAGTGTACTTCGACAATCACACAAATCGTCCAAATACCATAGCCTCAAAGTATCGGACCTGCCGCTACTTCCGGTCCACGTTACCCACGAATTTGGCTGTTTCGGGTCCAGCGTCGCAGCTGCTGGTCACACATCTCGTACGAGCAACCAACAAACACATACATTTATCGTGAATTTTGGCTTTCTCCATATAGCACAAGTATTCGGTCCTCGAGAGCCCCCGATAGTTATGCGCTTCAGGCATCCGAGCATTGTGGACCACGTCATGTTGCCTTCATGTCCGTTGCTCCAGAAACTATATATCCCCATCTGAAATTCACCGTACTCGACATCCTCTCCGACGACTCAGTATGCATGTTTGTCTGGAATACATGCACCTGCCTGTATTTATTTATCGACGTAGAAACGTGGAGCATATGTAAAATGCATCTGGACGTAATGGTTCGTCGATAAAATGATGCAAAATTTATTATTTTGCGTTTATAAAAAAAAAGAAAACTCGTGGGTGTATGTTTGATTGAAATTTTTCAACGGGATCTCGAAATCTTCTACCTCTCCCACCGATCGTAAGGATTCAGAAGACTCGAGAGCTCTATTATATTAGTATAAGGGTGCATAAAGGTTGATATCCCCGATTGACTGGTGCATGGAATTTGCCGGAAACTCTAAGGAGCTGTTCGAAATCTATATGTGCTGACTATTCCGACGTAGTGGCGATAACAAAAGAGAATTGCCCTGAACTAAAGGAGAAGAGCGAGAACGTCAACTAGGCCAGGAGAGAATGTACTTCATCCCCCACAGGTCTACTTCCCCGAGATCATTTTCAAAGTGGGTCTCTCTTCTTCTTCTTATTCTTCTTCTTCTTACCCCTCGAGCCAAGTAAACGTCACTGAACAGCAATGTCACCAATTTCTCTCAATGCGCTTCCCCGAATAGGCTCCTTATGAATCTTCGATATCTCTGCTCATACTTACGTAGAGCAGCATATTAGATAATATATATATAAGGTGTTCCACATTCGACAATCTCAATATCGATTCATTGAGTCTAGGACCATTTTCCAAGTGAAAAAATTACATTTTAATGGTTTTTTTTACATTTCTGTCGCAAGCTTTCCCTTTCCCATCTAAACCAATTAGGATCGATGTAAAATATTTGCCATTTTTTTGCTTTTTTCGTTTTCCTGCTTCGACCGTCGAATCATTTTTTATCGGGACAGCCCGTGGAGACTAGTACATAAAGAATAAAGTGTCGGTTATCAAGAATGTTCTTGCTGAGGCAATTTGTCGATGTCGCTTGAGGACGTCAGGAGATGTGGTCACATCTCCGTGGGATATGCTTCTCAGAATGGACGCAATCATTTCATTACACGTTACGTCTCGATATGAATTGCGAATGGTCGAGGATTCCCATCGAAAAACCATTTCCACAAAATCCAGGTCGAGCGATCGCATGAGCCGCTGTAAATGTTCTCGTCCATTTTATTATTCGCAATTGGGATATAAACTGTGGATGGTGGGTTCTTGAGAAACTTATGAAATTTGACATTTTTCATCGAAATTTTCAATATTTTTGAAAAAAACGTTGAATTTCATTGGAATATTGGAAAAAAATATTTTTTCAAGTACATATAATAATTAATTGAAACAAATTAATTCGAATCTCAATGTTTTCTTCCATTTTATTATTTGCCATTAAAAAATGGCTCGGGGACAGTGTGTTCGTGCAAAATTTATGAAATTTGAAATTTCTAATCAAAATTTTCAATATTTTTCAAAAAAACATTATTAAATTTCATCGGAGAATTCGAGAAAATGATTTTTTTCAAGTCCACGTAATAATGAATTGAAAGCAATTAAACTAAATTCATTAAATATCCTTGGCTGATTGAGGGAGTCCTCGGCAACAAAATCAAAGCGATTAATTGACCCAGCAACGTTCCATTTATCTTGCATAATTCCCGTTGATTGTACGAGCCAGTATACGATTCTTTGGTGCATGCAATTGTTGGCGAGTCTGTTGGATCGTATTCACAGACGTAAAGTTGATTTTCCATGGATGGTGCATAATATATTTTGACATGTACCCTGGGCATATATTGAAAGATAAAATTAATGAGCTCAGGTCGACGATTAGATTATTAATTTAGCCCGAGCAATTATTATACAAGGAGCGAGGCTGCAAAGCAGAAGGAAAAGGGTAGGTCGTTAACGTCAGCTGTTGACGGGGTGGCTTCTATAAAGTGTAGACGAAATGATCAGCAACGTTTTGCTATAATTCCTGATTCTCACTTTACCTCTGTCCTTGAGGATATTCGTCTCTCTCTCTCTCTCTTTCTCTCTCTCTCTCGCCTTTACTCTTTATTTTGCTTGTCTGCTTGCTTGTTTGCTTGTCTATATATTTTCTCTCGAGCGATGAGAACGACGATGTCTGACGACAAACGGACCTCTTTCCCTGCCAGTGAAATTAGTTCCAGAACCCTTGGTCGCGAGGCGACAAAGCGAGTCCCTCGGTAACCTTGTACCGGTTGCTATTTTCTCGTTGGCCTTTCTGCACGCTCCCTCCCCCAGGAGATGCTTTTCCCTCGCTTATTAGATTCCGTAATCAACGATTTTAATAGTTTCTCGTACTCGGACTAATTTTACCTATCCAGACGCTGAATATCATGCTTGTTTATTCCACCAACTCACCAGAGACCAACCAGATTCGTGAGAAAAAATAAGCCGAGCCAAACGCCCCTGTCAATTCAATTGTTTTTTTTATCATTTTTTTTTTTTTTCAACTCGTACCAAAATTCTCTCGAGCTCAAACATCGAGTTTCCTTTAAAAACTATATTACCATTCTTCATTGTAATTTTTAACGAAACCAACGCCCTCGAAGAATTATATCAACAATCAGGATAAAACAACATATATCAAAGACATAAAAAAATTGATTATGGAGAAACTGGCAACCTTTCATGACCTCTGCTAATTATTTCAATGAATTTTCACAATAAAAGGGGCAAATTGAAGCCTCGCTGATTGCTCGTTCACCATTTTTCGACTCGCCGAAGCCAGGATTAAAATAAATAAACCAAATAAAAATACGATAAAAAGAAAATTTGAAAAGACACTAAAAAATCAACAAAATAAATGAAATAAAATAAATAAATGAAATAATATTAAATAATGAACATGGCACTCGAAAAAATGAGCTTCGTGCGAGGAAATAAAAATAATGAGGCAGGAATGTTACATTTTTTGTTTTTCATTCGTAACATGAAACATTTGCGCGGTTTCAAAATGATGTACTTACCCTCGTGATGGTTTGTTTTCGTCTACCGAAATGACATAGTGCTCGGATATTGCTATGGGCGTGTGACAACTTGCGGTTGTTGCGCAACGAGAAGACGAAATGTCGTAACTGGATATACTGTTATCCCCTTGATGCATGAATTTATATAGCAGAATATTGTCTGTATGTAAACGGAGGCTACAGCTAAATTGTATCGCGGGGTAAAATGGGCCCAGCGGAAAATAACTAACGGAAGAAAAAAAAAAATGGAGGCACCGTTTAGAAAAAAGTGAAAAAATCGTTTGAGAAATAAAAATATTCCCTTCGAGTCTCGTAATTTCGATAAATTAATACAATTTTTTTTGCAATTAATATGCGACCGTAAAATACTGGGTCATTTTGACCCCCTTGTCCTACTTTCCTACAGTCTCCTCTATCCAAGGATATAATAAACGCTCATATATACATATATCCAAAGTATGTACAGTTTGAAATTGCCGCAGCACGCGTTTGTTATTCCCTCGACACGATTGCGGCTCTGTTTTCAGTTTGAACCCCCCTTGACCAATGTCGCACTGTGGTCTTCTCGATATACCAGAGACACCTGTATGCCCACCTCGTTTCCAAGGGATCCGATTACGCCCATTTTTCAAAAATATCATCAGATTTTAATCAAATTTCGTGACAATATTCTTTGCCATTAAATACGATGAGACACATTTTTTTCAACTTTTTTTTTCTACACAGTTGTCGAATTATTTGAGTTTGCAATATGAAGAAGAAAAAAAACTCGAAAACTATGGAGGAAAAAATTGTTAAAAAATTTGTACATTCATATTTAATACTAGAGAGTATGCTCACGAAATTTCATCAAATTTTAATCATTTCGAATTTCCCTATGCTCTTAACATGGCAACATTGTTGTTTGTAGCCACCCTCCTTAAGAAAATGTTAAGCAGGGTGGTAGGGGAGAGAATTTTAGCACGACTGTTTAATTATTGAGCGATAAATCATATTTTTTTAGCCATTTTTTTTCATTTAATGGGAATAAAGTAATCGAGCGTGGATACGAACATTCTTTTCATATTTATATATATATATATAAATATAAATGACTGAGAGTCCTTTTCTTATCGGTAAACTCGCTTGAGTCCTTTAGAGGTCAGCGAATAAAAAAGAAAAAAAAAGAAAAAAAATTCAATTCCATCTCGATTTTTCTTTGATTCGTTTTCACTGGGAGGGAGAAAAATGGTGCGAAAATGGAGAGAGAGAGAAAAGAGCACCAGAGTCAGAGAAATACGTGAGAGACAGATGAGGCAGGAGGGATTGGCCATTATTAAGTTTTGCGGTGCTCCGAGCTCTTGGTTACCGCCGCAAGGACCTTTGCAAGCTCACAAATCAATGAAAAACTATTCTCGAATCATGAGAGAATAGAAATGCAAGAAAAAGTCTGTGCCAAGGGCTAGAGAACTCCCAAGTGGCAAAGTTTCAATGAGATTCCCTTCGAGCTTTCTCCCTTTGAAGCTTTTTTTTTTTTTTTTCATCACCGATCTATTTATCCGCTTTCCCTTGCCCTTAATCGATTCTGACTCATGAATCTATTGAAAATTGAGTTTTTAAAAATATTTACAGCCCCAGGAACAAATCCAAGTCTCGGGTGCAGAAAAAACTTTGCAGTTTCTAAAGAAATGAATTTTTCGTCCATATCCACATCGAGACATATTTTCTCTTCGAATTTTCCTGACGAGCAACGTAAAACGAGAAATATCTATGTAAAAACTTGAAACAAAATACCGTAAAGAGATTCTCGTTGACGTGCTTGAAATGGTCGTGAAAACCCGCTCGGGTACTCGAGCCAGACCCAAAAGATTTATCAAACGCATAGCTTGACAGAATTAGCCACGAATAAAATAAAAATTTAATGACCAATAGCATTATTTATATGACTCGGTCTTACTCGCCTTTTTCGGTGCAACTTTGAAAAACCTTTGGCTCGTACCATCCCTGAGGTGAAGCATCCTCATGTACGCATGCACAAAGTTGATCCTTGTTAATGGTCAAAGCACATCCGTTCGTCGAATCAACTCTCACAACTCTCTTTACGTTATTCCAAACGTTACGTTTCCATGCAAATATTCATCGCTTCTCATTGGCTTGAATTTATTCATCTCATCCATATCGGTAACCATTTACAAAATTAAATTCTTTCCCCTTTCGACGAAAATAAATGAGCTTACATTATTTCATTACAATAATTCACCAATCCTCATTATATCGAACATTCTACGATGAAAATGTTCGTGTTCGAACCAGACGATCATCCATATTCCGAAATTCATTGAACCCATCGAGAAAACCGAAATTTCAAATTGCCTTCACATCAGAATCGTGTCGGGATATACGAACTCGAATTCCCAACCATTTACAAATTTGCAGATTGAAAATTATCGTGCTAATAATATTAATTCTATTCTATTATATTTATTGTTACGAAAAATGCACACTCTGAACCGTCCAATTTTCGCTGAATTTATTTATTCCAATTTACGTTCGTTGACTGTTTGAAAATCTCGAGGACGAGGTCCTCGTGATAATTGAAAATGATCAAATTAGCTCATTACGGAAAATTCAATGCTAATTAGTTGAACGATCTCGATCAAGATGAGGATTCGATCCTCCCTCATGCACTCACATGTTCCTGGAAGTCCCCAATACGAGGATACGTGTCCATTTTTACGTTGATCTCAAACATCCGGATTTTTTTTTTTTTTTTTTTTTTTTTTTCTTTCGAAAATATGTTTGATTTTTTGTGTGTGGCTACTATTTTTATCGTTGATCCTATAAAAATGGCTGGAGGCTCAAAGGCTATGGGATTTTGTCTCTTTGACTCCTTGTAACTTTGGAAAAAAATCCAGGCAGTCAAGCGAAAGCTTTCTCAGCCTCATTTCTCTCGACTCGCCAGGTGGTACAAGGATAAACGAGCTGTCAAGCTAGAAAGGAACAAGACCGACCTTTGCTCTCTATACATGATATTCGATACAGCTGTCGTCCAAATCGGAAGCTATGAATGAAGAGGCATCCTTTTAAAGAGGGTCTGACAATAAAAACAGCGAAAGTTAAAAATATCGTGGCTGAGGGTTGCAAATAAATTTCTCGTTGATTCGAAATAATAAAAAATAATAAAAAATTGAAGGAAAAGGTACGAGGACGTTTTCGACGACTCAGGAAGAATTTTTGTGACCGGAAGTTGCCAGTTTCAAGGTTGCAACTTATTCGTCACTACGTTCACGTTATTGACGACGATATTTACAAAATGGTGCTGCCTCATTGTTTAGTCAAAAGATGACGCGGTCCATGCAGAGCAAAAGTTATGAAGGTCGATCGTGGAGGAGCACGTTGAAGGAGCCGCAAGTCCAAGTCTTTGGCGTACGCCGCCTGGAGGGGAAAAGTATGAGAGAAGAGCCCGCGAGAGAAAAGTTAAGAAAAGGATAACTTGAAAGACGTGGATGGAGAAGGACGAGTTGACTTCGTGTCTCGGAGGTTAAGGAGCTTGACATTGTGTAATATGACAATAAACTTTATCTTCGTCTTTGTTATCATCGACCCATAAAATCGACATTTTCGTCCTCCTAAAAATTACTATCTTTCGAGTTACTGGCTCAGGTAGAAGAGTTTAATTGTACGTGATTATAAGTTTTCGTACTTATCAAATCCTTCATTTTATACCGCGTGATGGATCGAGCCTGGGGAAAAAAATGTTCGAGAAAATCGTGGAAACAAAAACGTTTTTTTTCTTTGATTATTTTTTTAAATTTCATTTCGACAATCGATCACAAAAAATTCATGAGGAATTTATTGAAAAAACGTGATCATGTGATTTGGAAAAAATCTCACCATTCGAAAAAAATACAAAAGACGTTTCCCTGCAGGCCTTTCCATCAAAAATTGCGATGGCTTGATCGTGTAAATGTATTATTATTTATTGGAATCCGATCTGAGGGAAACTTTTGCCAAAAATCACCACCGATTCTATTAAGGGCCTGCTCCCCGACATAACTGCCATATCGCAAAATCAATAAATCTCGCGAGACTGCACTCGTGGGACTCGTTGTATTACCTTTGTGGCCAGTTCTGCCCCAGACTATCTCGAGCCATATCATCTTTTCACTCTTTTCTGTTAACTCAGTCCGGATCATGGGAAACAAAAAAAAAGTTTCGAGACTTGAAATTGGGGAAAAAAATTCTTCGATCGTAGCGAAAAGTTTGGAAAATAAAAAATTATGTCTTATGGGGTGCCCACAAGTTATGGGATGCCCCATAAAAAAATTAAAAACCCATGACTCTTGCTCATTTTATGCTCCCACTGCGATTTCATATTTTCGAAATTAATCGATTCACCGTACGATCGTACAAGGAAAAATAAAAAAAAAAAACAATTATCCAAATTTTTTTGAGCTTCCTCGAATATAATAGAGCGCTGATATCGTATTCACGTGCTATAGGATTTTCGTTTCAATACCGTCTCTGTTGCAACGTATGTGCACTTGGCGAACCGCGATGCTGACATTGCTCAATGAATTTCAGAACAATTCTCAGCGTCAATAGCAATAACGAGGATAATAATAATCCCAAACGTTATATTGATAAACGTATGCCGATGAATTATGTCATTTTACTGTGTATTAACATAATCCAATTACACCATTTCGAATATTGCAGAACCAGGAAATAAACGTTGAAAAAAGAACATTATTTTCTCTCCAAATAATTCCAAATAATTGCGAAAAAAAATAATAAAAATATAAAAATAATAAATAATGAAAATTTAAATTTTGACAAGAGAGTTTATAAATTTCTAGTGGATTATAAATTTACAATGTTTCATTTTTACGATGTTAAAGTTGGCATCGCAGAGTGCTAAATTTTCGGAATAATTTTGTCTAAAATAGTGAGGCACACTTTTTCGCCATTAAAAATCTGAATTTATTGAAAAAAAAAAAAGAAAAAAGTGGATTAATTATCAAAATAATAATCGAAAAATACATTTTTCGTTGTTTTTTTGTTCCCACGATGCAAACTTAAGTGGCGTTAATTTTTTCATAACTATATATAAATATATAATCGTATTATGGGAAATGTATTCCAATAGCAAATTGGTAATGGCGTACACGAGCCACTTGTGATATCGCAAGTGATTGGTGGGGTGTGTAATCGAATATTCGTGACGATTTTGTGAGCTAGCACGACTGTGGAGTTTGTCATTTAATTATGCAAAGTGTCACTTGGAAGGGAACTTACGAGATGGAGAGAGAGAATAAAGGGGCGAGAGGGCAGGTGAGGAGAGGATCGCAAGAGGTTGGGTAAGGGCTTCAGGGATTTGGTTCATGGAGCCGAGCTTCCTCAAGACTACAGATGGATGTGGTAGCAATTCGATTGAATATTAAATGCATTCTTAAGTGCGGTCATTAAGCGGCAAAGCAAAGACGAAACGGCGTTGGCCAAGACAAAGGAACAAGTTTCAAGGGTTTGTGAGCCCGATTAAACGTCGCGCTTGAGATCCTTCATACATTGACGAAGTTATACTACGTCAATAACACACACTGCTACTTAGACGGGGCAAAAGAATTTACCTAAGGAGGGTGGCTACACACAACAATTTAACCATGTTAAGAGCATAGGAAAATTGGAAATTTTTCGAATTTGATGCAATTTGGTGAACATACTCTTTAGTATTAAATATAAAATTACAAATTTTCAAAGATTTTTTTTTTTTTTTTTTTTTCCCATAGTTTTCGAGTTATTGAAACAATTGAGTTTACATGCATATGCATAGCATTCAGATATATATAAGAATGTCTGTTGCATATTGTAAACTCGAATAATTCGACAACTACGTAGACGAAAAATAGAAAAAAAAATGGTGTCTTCTAAGCCCCTTGATCATTTCGTTTGATTCGCCACATTTTGTTGAACCACCAAATCGATTTTACGGGCCATGGAATCCGAAGAACGAATGCGTTGGTCAAAAAATTTGTTTACTGATGGAAAAAAGAAAAAAAACTTTTAAGTGCTACAAAGTGCCTTAACCCTTTCGATTACCACGAGCTTATGTATCGTTGGGTGGATGACTGAGCGGACCAGGTCAATGTTCGCCAAGCAAGTTGGCACTGAGGGCTTATCTGTGTTAATGGGGGAAAGTTCGATTAGCCAGGGCATTACGAGCAAAACCCAAAGTACTGAGACTAATGCGTTGGTATTATCGAGCTGTGTACCCTCATGAAAGCCACACACCGCGTGTTACGATATTGTACTCAAATTTGTGCTAAACTACCCAAAGAGCTTTGCCTCTCTATGGCCAACCAGGCTCGCAAATATTTTGATTCACGTTCAACTTTCCTTTCAATTATTCACTCGATAGTACAAGCTCCTTACCTTATTCTTGAGATTTTTTCTTTCTTTTTTCCAACGTCCAACAATATTTAATGATCAAGTCTTGGACCTGAATAAACGGTCAAGACATATTTTATTTGATTTCCATTAAGACTCGAATTTTGTGCTCCTCGAAATTGCTCGCTCTGACAAACCTCCCAATTAAATTCACAATGGTTTTATAAAAAATTGATAATTATTGGAGTCTCGTGAATGAGACGAAGGATAAGGAGATCTCTCATTGCGAAAGTCGAGTAAGTGCTTATAACACATTTAATATAAATGCGCACATACTGGCTAAGGAAACCTCGCGTTGTGTCTTATCACTCGAAAACGTTGAGAATTTCTAGCTCACAGAAGCAGCGAGATGTGCTGCTGCTGCTTCTTGTCAGGCCGGTGTGTCTCATATCGCTCTTGCTTTTCCACTATTATACTCTACACTTCCGCTCTTCTGTTCCTCGCTCTACCCATTATCTACGTCTTATATACATCTTGCACATTATACACCAACATTCTTGCTCTCTCTTCTCGACAACTTATCGCTCTCGCTCTCCCTTCCGGTTTATCGAAATTCCTGTTAATTGAGTCCTTTCTCACTTGGCCGTGTAGTTTTCATCGTAAACTACATACCCTTCGTACTTTCGATTGCAATTCATTTTTTTTTCAGGAATTAAATTTTTTTCGATTTTTGTTTGTTTTTTTTTTTGTTCTCCGGAGTTTTTATCATTTAATTATCATCGAATATGACTCTGTCGGTGCTCGTTGGGTTTGTCATGGAAAAAGGAAGAGAATGAGGTATGGTTATAAATTATTATCGAATTCGAAGCATATTTTATGGCATAAAAGTCGATTGGGGTCCTTTGGACCCCGCCGTCATGATCTCCTTCGGTAGACGAGACTTTAGGGAGCTCAGCTTTTCGAAATCGATTCCAGTGTGTTTCCTTCTACCAAAATCCTTCGATATCTTTATGCGAATATTTTAGATATTAATTTTGAGCTCACATGAATATCATGAGTTTGCGAAATATTATATTCCGTAAGACGTGTAATATTTAAGTCAGGATTGACCCAATTTGGCGTATGAAATTCGAGCCACTACCTTCCATGAAAGTTGATAAAGTTCACTTACCAGAAAAGGTATTTTCCACCGTCACGGCCTCTTTTTTTACTCTCCTCCCCTCTTTGAATAACCTCCATAAAAGAGCAGAGATTAAAAAATCATCGCGAAAAAAAAAAAAAACATTTTTTTCTTTTCCATTTGTAACTGGGAACCAATAAATAATCAGGAATTTCATACGTTTCCTGATTCAATTCTCGTTATTCATTGCTCTCGATTGAACCCTTAACGAACGTATATCCTATTAAAATTGTAATCTTGAATTTGTATTCAAAATTGTTTCCATGGATTGGGGAAATTCAGTAAATTCCTATATATTAATGCAACCTTAATTCGATTCAATCGTATTACAAATTGAAGTGTGAGTCTCGAGTTAATAAGATTCGCTGAAACACGAAATACGCTCGGTCGATTAGTTTCGAGCAGCCTTTTGTCTTTGAGCTCGAAATAGCTCAGGAAAATCATCAGAAAGTACGAAACTTCGCACTGAGAAGAAAATTTTGTTGGATACGTTCGACCAAACGTTTTTTTTTTTTTAAGTATCCCTAAAATATTGTCATTTCAGCGTAAAATATTGAAGAAAGTTTCTTCGAACGTAAATTTCGCTGACAGTTTCGTTATAAATAAAAAATATTGTCAAAATATCGAAATTTTTGTAATTATCATAAAATATTTAGTTGACCGTATTCGAGAAAATATTGACGTCTTTTGGCAAACTTTCATTCCGTGTGCGGTTCGTTGTGCAAATTCGAAGAGCACGGAATGCAAAATGCGAGAAAAAAAAAGGAAAAATATGGAAGAAAAAAACGAAAATCGGCGCATTGGACTTTCGTACTCTTTGCTTACGCATCTCAACAGTTGTGTAAACATAACTATATGGAAAGCTCAAGCCGCTACAACATATAATGAAGGAGCCATGCTAGAAAACTATCCTCTCGGTGATTTAAGTGGAGCAAGCAAACGAGTGAAGTGTGGCAATGCGTTGGCGTCGTCACTTGGGAAATCATGAGCTCTTACATCAACACGCGAAGGCGTGAACTCATCCTTGCTCCTTTTTCTGCAATAATATCTCGGTGCTTCTTTATTTTTCTTCGTACTTGAGTCGCGCTTTCTCGAATCACGTTTTCAACGAGTACAAGCAACAAAAGAGGGAATAAGGGCGAATAAAAAATGGTGATTGAGTCGCACTGGATGCCTAACGAATTCCCAGAGTGAGACTCGAAGCGCAAGAAAACGAGGAGAAAATATTTGGTTTGTTTATTTGATAAAAAGGTGAACAACGTTAATTCGTTATAATTAATCAATGTCGCGATATCGAGTGGGCCATTGGGCCAAATGCACAAATCCGTTTATTCCTCACCCCTCATGGACCAACTGTCAAAAGTTTTATTACCAAAGCCCCATCAATATTTTGCACGTTACGTCGCTCAACTTAAACACATGATGCACGACGTTTTTCAAATCCATTTTTCTCACACACCGCGGCGAGGCGGCGACACGTTTCCCAAAATACCAAGAGCCAGAGGCGTGCAAGAAATAAGAAATACTGCGCTCCAGGATGCTCCTCCTTGGCGATGGTGCACCATTTATATATCGAAGATTCCATTCGTAGTTGAACGTATCGATCGATACAACATTTTTGACAGCTCTGCTGAATAGTCATGTCACATAAGACGTTGGACAGATTCTTCAGAGCTTGAAAAATGCATCAATTTCGATGGATATTAAGTTTTTTCCTATGGATTATCTTGACATGTACGTGAACAATGCTCATGTCCATTTGCTTCCATATCAAGATGCAGGCTCTCCATCCAAGCGTAGAGAACGTCTAATACACGCTCCTTCTCATATCCGGCTGCCAATATGATGAGCGATACATGCAGAACGTGTTCCGCGGTCGAATTTACCGAGGATGTCGTCGCCCGACCTGATTTTATATATTTCACTGTTCCAACTCGACAGCTTGTCCCTCCCTCCTTGCAATTGCCCTCCGCGTCTCCTCTGCTTGTCGTTTCCCAAAGTCGAGCTCTTGTTCGCCTTTGCTATTTTTCATCCTTATCCCTCGCGGCCCCGTTTCTCCGTTTTACTCTTTGTACGTCAAATACGCCAACGTCGCCACGTTCGTCAGGGAATATTCTTTTTGAAAAAACAACCATTTTCGGCTTTTTTTTTTGGTTATCATTTGATAAAACGTAACCTTTGTTGATAGCCAATGAATTTGATGGCCATAAACATCTACTGAGTTAAGGGAAATAAAAGTGATCGAACAAATCATTATCTTCAAGGAAATGCTTTGCCTATGAAGTTTGATCGTCATAACAAAAATATTTTTTAACCATTAACAACATAATTACCAATTAAATATATTTCTTTATTATAAATAAAATGTTGTCTAAGTGTAAAGAGCCCGTGAGATTAGTTATGTAACGAGTATTCATCAATAATGCAATAAAGGCTGTTTTACCAACGATAATGATCGACTGAATACGCGCTAATTAGTTTAGAATTCAAGGAGAGAAGTTCAATCGACGTTAATGCTTTCAGCTGCATCGATTCTCATGTCAAATACGTATGCCACTCCAGGTTCGTTCCATTAAAGGGAAAAGAAGGGAATGACAGCGCTCGAACAGAAAATGCGGCTGAAAAACACGAGCGTCTCAACCATAAATAATCGATAATGAATGAAAACTCATTTGCTTACAACGATTCGCTGTGGTTGGATCGATAAATGAGAAAATCTTTGGTCTAGTATATTTTGGTACTGGGTCGTCGACGAATTTTCACAATTTTCGAACAACGATAGGAATTTTCTGTTTTTTTTTTTTTCACTCAAGATTAGCTGATCGAGTGTGACTCGATGTCGAATCATTTGGTGGACAAAATAATTGACACGATAAAAATCGATTGTATACCGAATTATAACTCTCAGGCACTCGTTCGGTCTGACATTAATCGACGGTCTGACCAGTCACTTACTTGTACTACTCAGCAAACCGTGTTTGCGATAAAATCACTAGAAAACCACGATTTTTTTTGGCGAATTCAATTTTTCAATGATTTCACGAAACGAACGAGTGGGCTCAGCCGAAACGCCGAAACTATCGTATTCGGGGATAAATATATCGAATTCGGAGCCTCTATTGGTTGCCATGGACACGGTCATTTATTCATGCGGCCATGGATTTATTCAGCCGGTTTCATCAGTCCATCTATTCGTTGCCGCATGGGTTTATGGTCCATGGGCAACATTGATTTTGTGAATTCAAGTGTCAGATCACGTGGAACACACCCTTAAAATAAAAATTATTGTATTTACAAAATTGCGTGATTAAAAAAGAGAGTAATCGAAAAATGTGGAATTAAAAAATTTCTCGGATATTTGTTTATTGAAATGTTGGCAGTTTTTTTTTTCAAAACAGGATTTTTCAATTTCTTCGAACTCAATCGACGCGCTTGAGTTTGTTGGTCACAAATTTTTTAATTAATTAAAACGTTACCTCGGATATTTGTTGATTAGCAAAATGGAAAAACAAAAAATCTATGGAACGTTGGTTTTTTATTTCTCGAATCGACGTGAATCGGAGGTTTCCAGGGATCGAATAGCAAGCGGAACGACAAACTAGTTTCGATGAGCGTCCAATTGAATTTGGACGTCATTTGCCGAATGGATTCGTTAATAATCGAGTACGCGTGCTGGTCTCGAGTTTCGATCAACGAAAATATGGATCCGGGCACACACGTTTGATTGCTTCAATGTGCCGGAGCAAATTGAAGTTACCTGAGAATCAGTTTGTAATACGATCAGCTAATTCACTCGATTCAGGGTTGTCAGGTTGATCTTTTGTTCTGGGACACAGCGATAACGGATATTCACAATATTTCTATTATCGAACGTCATCTGCAGATATTCCGATTGAAAAAACGATCGAAAACTTCAACAGAATTGCTGCGGTTCTTGAGAGCTCAAATAATGGCAAAACTGTATTAGAGTCTTTTCGACTAAAGGGACGAACTTTATTTTTGGGAAATTTAACAAACGGCCATGATAACCAAAGGATAAACGATGGCAGAGACTGGCGAGTGGTCGCCGGCCTCTGAGGAATGTTTTTAATCACGCTACGGTTCCCTTTGACTTTACAAATAATCCCACAAAGCATATAAATGTAAGTTTCAGAAGAAAAATCTGCCTCCAACATTTGGGCCAAAATTCTACGTCGATTAATGAAAAATAAACGAACGAATATTTCATTTCTTCGTCGTACTAATCGGCTGTTGTGTTAATAAATAATAAATTATTCCTAAGTGATGTTGGCATTGGCGATGACGATTGATCCGAGCAAGTGGCCCTAATTCATGGATAAGTCAGTTATATAAAATGAATCAGCTGCACCTGTCCTACATAATAGACCTTCGCCGCGTGCGAGTTATATACCGAGCGAATCAGGTCATCGTAATAATACCAGAATACATGAGGTTATTCTCGACTAACCGGAGCAACGCTCGACCCTGATCCTATCGATCTCCCATTTTTCTATCAATCGATTCCAACTTAAATGGTTAACAATAACCGCAACGTTCACAACTCTGACTAATCGAAGAAAACAGTTTATTTATAATAAAAAAATATAATTAATTGGTACTTTTGCTCAAACATTCATTAACTGTTAAAAAATTTGTTAATGATGAAAAAATATTTTTCTTGTCACGATTAAACTTCATAGGCATGGCATTTCCTTGAAGATAATGATTTGTTCCATCTCTTTCATGTCCTTTAATTCAGTACATGTTTGTGGTCATGAAATTCATTGGCTATCACCAAAGCTTACGTTTTATCAAATGATTCATTTATTAACTATTAACAAATGTTTATTTCAGACAATCCCGAGAGGCTCAAATAAATGATTCATCAACTGTTAAAAAACATTTATTTCGTTGCATCCAACTTTACATTCGTTAGCAGTTAAAAAATCCTGCTAAATAAATCGTTATCTCAGTGTAATTCAAGAAATCATTCAAAGCAGAAAGCAAACAAACTAAAGTAGTTGGTTGAGACGACGACAGAAAATACTTCAATCGGGTTTGTCTGTTTGGCCACGATCACTATACGGTGATGGTTCATGCACGCTCGGTTATTTCAATTGTTTGTACCGTTGTCAATATAGCTATGTATATCTATAGACACATAAGTATCCATGGACATAAGACGATGTTTGATGGAACGTGAGGTGGATCTCGATGTGATAGTCCCCCGTTGGCTTTATCCTGTGTTAATTATCAGCCAACTAACCAGCTCCCTCTCTCTCTCTCTCTCTCTCTCTCTCTCTTTCTCTTTGTCGACTACAATCGTCGTTCCTTCTTAGTCCCTTAGCCTCGTCCTTCGTTGCTTTTGTACCGAGTGCAGCCTGATAAACTCGTACCAAAGATATACAGATTGAGGAGAAGCGAATGCGGCAACATGAGGAAGCGAAAGTGTTATATATGTATATATAACATCTTTATATTTGACAGGCATTTCTAAACCTTCCTTCCTCACCGTTAATCTCTACCTAACAAGGGTTTAACTGTGTCAGCCAGTCTCCTCTATTTCGTCTTTCACCGTTCAACTAGAAGACGACCACCGTCGCTTCCACCCATACACATCCATATAGATTCCATGTATATGGCTTTATCCTCGAATAATATCTTCTCGTCTATGTAGAGGGAGTTTTAGGATACGGGCTGTGAGGTAACCTGTCGGTATACTCTCCTGAAAGAGACCTCCACGACCCACAAGACTCTATAGATTCAAGCTCCAATACAATCGGAGCAGAACTCGCGTGTGAGATAGATAAGCGGCGCTTGCTTCGAATTACTGTCAAGAGACGCATTAGTTCTCATATATATTACACACTTGAAATTGTCTTTCTACGCCTCCACAATTTATGCAAAAAGTTTTTCACTCTTTTCGCCTCCTTACCACATTTCTTTTTTTTCTTTTCTTTTCTTTTATTACACCCTCTGGTGTATCTAATAAGACAAGTGCGATCAAGCAAAAAGAAAGCTTTTATCGAAGCACTACACGCTCTTCTCGCTCCACAGCACTTTGATGTACCATATTTCTCGATTTACAGAAACAAAAAGGGCTTCTGCTCGAATGAATCGTAAAAAAACGTGTCGTCATTTCTTTAGATGGATTAAAAAAAAAAAAAATTTCAATTTTTTTACAATTTACTAAATATTTCGAGTTTTGCTTCCTCATGGAGGAGGCTATGTGACGGTGAAATCCTTTTTTTTTAGTTTTCAATCTCAATGTCCTTAAAATGTTCCAAAAGGTCGAAAAATCATTTGTTAAAAAAAATTCCGGATTTGTGTGTGTGTGTTCTGGGACTGTAAAATTCAAACGTTTATAACTCGAGAAAGGTTTGACCTACAAGGCTCCCGTTTTGCACAGATTTTCATCTGAACGGGCTCTTTGTACATTGAGAATTTTTTTAGAATTGATAGAAGACAACGAATTCTACGGCAGTTTGAAATGTTCGGAAAAAAAGCTCGTAATCGCTTCCACTTTGGCAAATTTCAAGATTTATTAGTAATTTTTTAATATTTATTTTGTAATTACTTTCAGGGGGTTTTTTTTTTTTTTTTAGAATTTTTCCAGGATCATTATGTTGCGATCGTTTAATGTAAATCGGTAAATTTTAATGCAAAAATTGGATACGTCTCGCATAGAGATCGACTCCGGGCTGTATAATCTTACACACACACACATACAGAGAGACTGCGTTACGCCGTCTACACCGCGATTAACATAAATTATTGTCGGTAGTATGACGCGCGATGTATCTCGGCGACCATGTAGATTATCGTGGGGAAACGATCGAGAGAGAAAATAAGTTTAACGCATATGCGACCACACGCGAATCGGAGCTGATAAAGAAAAAGGCGGAAGTGCCTTAATTTTGCGATAATTCGGAGCTACCGATCGCGACTTTCCTCTCGTCAGTTATTATCGTTCCAAGCGCAATGACGTTCATTCACGGACGCGTGATTTTTTCGTCGGAGGAAATGAAAAATCACGAAAGTGCATTTAATAAGGGATAATCTTTAAAATATCTGCGTTCTCGCTTGGGAAATAATGATCGAGCGAGAAAGAGAGAAAAAAAGGGGGGGGGGGGGAGATTGAAGAGAACGATGGAAAGGCGATTCAGGTTAATACTTAACGATCCTCCAACCGATAATATTCTATGCCGATCGCCCGCCATCTTACATCAAGTGCGTTTTAACATCCATTATATATAACTCTTGAAAAATGGAATATTTCAATGGAGACAGCGCGATAGATGAATTCTAATTAATTGCCTCCACCGGCTCAATCCATTTTTACTCCGCTATTATACCAAGAATTATTGCCCCTATATACATGCCTTTTAAACACACACATATATGCATCTTAGCTCATCCGGAATAGCGGATAATAATGGACCATGATCATCGTCAATTTTAATAACAGTTTTACGTCCCAAAGCCTTGCACCATATCCAACTATCCAGTTTTATTTTATTTTATCACCCTATTCACATTTTTTCATACTTCTTATCCACCCATCCAGCCCGAATCCTTGATGTAGATGTAGACTAGAGCTCGGCTTGCCAGCCCAGAAATCCTGCCGATTCAGCAAAAATCTATTTTTTTTTAACGTCTTATATTTATCGTCAATAAATGTAACAAAAAAAACAGTCGATTTTGTCGACAGATTTGGCCGAACAATTATTATTATTATTATTTAAAGATTCATCGATCCAAAGTAATTTTTCCACAAAATTACGGTTCTAGGAATATTCTGTTACCGTCGAAAAAATATTAATAAGTTTCAAGCCATTTCATTCGAATTTCATAAATAAATAAAAAAAAACAATAAAAATGTATTATTTTCAACGTGTTTTATTTTTCATGAATAAATGCAAAATGTTATCTCGATTCATCGATAGATTTAGCCAAACAATTACGATTATTATTATTATTTCAATATTCTTCAATAAAAAGTAATTTAATCACGAAATTGCGGTTCTTTGAATATTCCATTACGTTGGAAACAATGTGAATAAGTTTCAAACGATTTCGTTGAAAAATAATATTCTCCGATTCGCGTGGGGCATCACATTTTTATCATTTCCAAGACATTTTTTCGCGATATAATTCTTAGCTTGTAGAATTCTAGTTACGTGACGAAGGATATGAGACGAGATGGTACACGAGATGAGACCGTGAAATCATGAGATGAGATCGTTTCAGATGCCCCCAAGGCGTCTTACGAAACGTCACTGGGGGTTCGGTGAAGCGCAAGCAATAACCCAGAGGCGGACGCAACCGTTGATTTAACGGGGTTGCTTGAGGCAATCGGTTGAAAACGTAAGACAGACCTAGAAGGTGGTGATGCATATCCTCATCTCTCTAAATCCACCTTTACTACTCCCACTATACACCTTTTTTTTTACCACCTCTTATTCACGTTCCACTCACCAACTTAATCCCTTGGAAAGCACCACTTGGATAATCTTAGACATTCATACAAACCTTACGATAAATGGATCACGAGCAAGACACTTGATTTGGGATTGGAATCAACTTGTCATTAATTAACAGCAATCTATTTTTCTTAAACTTTTAATTGACGTCAAAGTTTCTACTGACAGGAAATAAACAAGCTCATCGGAAACGAGCAGCATTCCTTTACAGGTGCGTCCATGCATTCGCACCTCAGGGACACGATAACATTTTTCGAATAATTTAAATTCCACATTTCGTCAATCAATTCCCATTTTACCACGAGAAATGCATTGTTTGGGGTAAATTGACGAATTATTTGGTCGCTTTTACCGATTTTTACTTTTATTTTTAATAATTACAAAATTTTATTTAAATAAATATTTGGTTTAAAAAAAATAACAAATTTACAAGGTTTTAATAAAATTTCAATTTATTTTGAATAATTCACAACATTTGTATTATTAAATAAATCAAATAATTTGCAACAAATAAATGTCCCATCAGGTTTTCCTATTTGCACTTATTAATTTCTTGAAATTAAATAAATTTGAGTACTTATTGAAAAATCTTCATCCTGGCTTTATTATTACGAACGTCCCGAGTGTGGTCTCACGCCGAGTATCCCTTATTTTCCAAATTAATTGGGTCTTCGCCCCTGAAGATTAAATCTACTGTGTTGATTGGAATATCAAGGGAGCTCTAGTCTCTTAATAATTTCACGTGAGATTGGAGCGTATGATTTATTGAGATTGAATAGTCGGTCATATTTTTGTAGTATGATAATAAATAAATAATACAGTCAGAGCAATCGATTATGAATTTTGCTCGGAGAATGCGAGAGCTGAGTTCGATGTATGAAGTGAAAACTTTCGGCATAATCTGTTGCCAAACTGTTAGCAGATGAAATCGTAAGGAGGTCGAAATGGAAGTTGAGACTTTCTGTGTGCGAGGGAAATTGGTGAATAATAGAAAATAATCCTCAAGCCAAATGCATTATATAATCCAATCGCTCATGTTGTTTCACTTTTTTCCCTTCAATCCGATTGCTCATACTCGCTCCTCGTATCCTCTCGCCTGCCCAGATGGAATAGAAAACGAGGCAAAAGCTTCTCCCAAAGTATTAGGAATAAGGAATTCAAGGGATGAGATTGCCCAGTCTCCGGGACTGTACCACGAATAAGTCTTGTTGGTTAGTACCAGGAAGAGGATGATCCTTTTCGTATCCTGGCGCTCCAGGCTTTCATATCCAGGACCATGGGTTTGTCAGAATGTTTACAAATGAAGAGATGCATTCCATAGTGCATCGAAAAGGACTGAGGATTATGAAGGGGCAGGAGAAATATTTTTTTTTTACTTTTTCATTTTGCAAAAATTCAGGCAGGGAAAAGAATTCATTGATTAAACAAATTTCCTCGGGGAAAAATTTGATTTGGTGCCCTTACACTCATTTCCCTTTTACGACCCTCGTAAGGCTCAATTTGTGTCTCCCGATTTTCTGTCCACTTTTTTTTTTTCGCTTCCTCTTATTTCCGGTTACGTCCTGTAACGTCCTATACAAAGGTTATTGTCCGATATAGTAGGAGAAAAAGGGAAGCGATCAGAGACGAGGGAAAATTCTTTTCTTGGCTTATTTCGTCGTACGAAACCCGTGGACTCTCTTTATTATTCCGTTCACCAAGCCATGCTGCTGCTCCGAGATAGATCAAAAAGAGGAGCGCGCGCGTTATCCTTGCCGTGAGTTTCTCATTCCCCTACTCTTTTTCCTCTCAGACTCATCTCCCCTTCTTCCCTATTCTTGCGTTTGAAATCCATTCCCTTGTTCTCATTTCATCTTCCTCCGGCTTCGCCTCGGATATTATCCATAAATTATTCACTGAGTTGATCTCGGAATTCTTTGATCCCCGAATTATTAAGATAACGCTATATCAACCCGGATCATCACGATATAGACATAGTGCCAATACAATATCCGAATAATTCAACCTTCTCCACTTTTTTTTCTTCATTTTACAACAATTTCGTTGACTCTCGGTACTGAAGTTGAGGCGAGAATCAAATCCCGTGGGTAAAATACAACAAGCCAATTGAAAAAACAAAAAAAACCAAAAGAAATTGGTCCATCGCTGGATTCTCCAAGCTGATGTAACAATTTTTCGCCACATTATTTATAAAAGCGTTGGATAATTCGAATTCGTTTAGGTTTGTTCGGGTTTGTTTGCTTTTGTTCGGGTTTGTTTGGGTTTGTTTGACTTTGTTTGGGTTTAATTGAACATTTTTTCTTCCATATAGTTTCCGAGTAATTAAACACTAGAGTTCACATGCATATGCATTGGATTCAGAAATAAGAATATCTTTTGCACATTGTAAGCTCAGATTATTCGTCAACTATGCAGACGAAAAATAGAAAAAAATGTCTATCATCGTGTTCGATGCCACAGAATATTATCACCAAATTTGATTGAATCCTTATCATATTGTCGTATGTAGCCAACCTCCTCAAATACTCATCAAATCCAAAAATGACCTTTCCAACATTTATCCTAAAATATGATTACGTAAAATAGTTGAATCTTCAATTAATAAACAAGCCTCAATTCAACGTACAGTTTCGATTAGTGTAGCTGGTCCTTCGCAAGGACTATGGACCCCGTAGCGAGTGAATAGTCCGCTACGGAGCATCAAAGAATCGGGAAACGTGTTCCTACACGTTCTTGTTTGTTTTAACAAGGTTGAACCAACATGAAGTTGTTGTACTAACTTGCTAATGGCAAGTGAAATACGTGGTGGTTTGATAGCGGTATGTGCGTTCGTTGCTGATCAGTCTTGCGGTTTCGGGGGGACAGTTTCAACATAAAGATCAATAAGTTTGTGTATGTTTAAGCGCGCACATTTGTATGCGTTTGGTCTATATTAATTTGATACGTATTGTACAGGACACGCTGATGTGTAGGATTCTTGTTGTATCACACTTTACGATCTATATTACGCGGCCACCAGTTACGATATTGTTGTGTATACGTGTATTTGGGATAAGAGTGTCCTCGTAAACGTTATCGAGCACCCACGCATCATCATCTCATGTGGTTTGCGGTGTGACGCGCTAACGCGAAACAAACGATACACGAGCGAGCTAGACAGAGACTTGCCAAACTGGAAAGCCACACTTACTCAACAAGACCACCTTGCTCCATTTCCATATTACTCGAAATATCTAATACCCCCTGGTCGCTCGCGTTCTTGTTATATAAACCTCAATCAAGACAAAGTAATCGCGTTTACCAATTATTATTCAAATTACAATCATAAAATGCCTCCTTCTTGTACGTTTCGTGTTTCAAAGCAATAGCGAGCCCCGCGCTGAGCTAACGTTTTTATTTTCAACTAAAATCGGAGCTTTTTTCCTCCGGCAATAATACAAGTCTCCAACTTTACTCGCGAAAATCTCCTCTTTCCTGTGGCGTCATTTTTGTTTCGAGCCCTTTGCTTCTTGCCCCTGGTTTGTACTCGCCCGAGACATCATCCGAGCCCGTTGACTTTTCTTTATTTCGTAATTGCCCACACACCTATTGCGTACCCTTCCAAGTTTATTCCCTATTCCGCATTCATGGGAAAGGCACAAAGAACGGTTTATAATTATACTAATGATCGGCCCGTCTACACTTCGTACGACGAGAGATTGAACTTAATTGTTCTGATAATTACACATCTTACCGTTCTGCCTAAGATGAGAAAGCGACGCACGAATTAACTGCCAAGTTGCGTTATTACAGTCACAAGTTCTAGCAAGTTCAACATCTTTTACACATGAAACTCTATACTCGCAGTGCACGAATAACAATTTACGAATTTACGAGGAAAAAAAAAAAACAATATCCTCAACAATTATAAAGTGAAAAGTTGATTTTTGTGGATTATTCGTTTTATCACGATCAATGATTTTCAGGGAATCGTTTTTTTAATAAAAGCAACAAATATCCTTCGACTTTTTGCTGCACTGAGAAAACAGTTTATTTATAATAAAGAAGAATATATTTAGTTGATACTTTTACTCAAACATTCATTAACTGTTACTAAATTTGTTAATGGTCAAAAAATTTTCTTTTTTATCACGATCAAATTTCATAGGCACAGCATTTCCTTGAAGATGATGATTTGTTCGATCGCTTTCAACTCCCTTAACTCGATAGATGGTTAAGGTCATCAAATTCATTCGCTATCGAGAAAGGTTACGTTTTATCGAATGATTCATTTATTAACTATTAACAAATATTTATTTCAGAAAATCGCGAGAGGCTCAAAAAAATAATTCATTAACTATTGAAAAACATTTATTTCGCCGTATGCAAGTTTACATTTGTTAGCAGTCAAAAAATCCTGGTACATATGAATGAATCGTTTCCTCAGTGTGCAACTCTTATCACAATTTCAAAGTGACCTTTAGATCGATTGCAATGTACGGGCCGATAATATACGCGAGTGTTTTCATCCGTAAAGGTCAAACATACATAGCGAGACACACATAACAGTCTCGATGTCCGATAATGGACGCGGAGGAAAAAGTTTGAAAAGCTCGGTAAAGACATTGGAGCTCGATCGAACGAAAATATGGCGATATTTGATTCTTTTAATCGCATTTATTCGGAGCTTCCTCCAGCAATTTTAAATGGGCAAGAAAAATCACAACAAGCTGCACATTTTCCAAAGCAGTATGGACACTGTACAGTTGACACTTGGGCTATAGTTTACATATTTATGAATATATATAGGCCAGGGATCGAGTTGCAAAGGAGCCTGGACGGAGGAACAGGTAAACTCAATGTAGCTAAATTGCTGACTACCGTGTGAAAGGCTTTAGAGAAAAGAGATAAAAATCGGTTGGTGCGATCTCCTGGTAAATGAGAAAAAGAGAAAGCGTCTTGCTCGTCCTTTAGGGAGAAAGAGGGAGAGGAGCAAAGAGAAAATGAACTAGAGAGCCCCGAGGGTTCGCTTCGTCGGGCCGTGGCTTGTTTCTGGCGTTTTGCCAAGCGATCCTAGGCTCGCGTATCACCGATTCGTCCCCCCCCCCCCCCAATTTATATAACATATGGAAATGCAACGATTGGCCAACCTCACTCGTATTCTCCTTTGCAACCCCACGATTTTTCTTCGCCAAGGACACGCATATCCACACATACATATCTCCCTTTTCTGTGGTCTACTCGGTACGTAAACATAGTCACAGAAAGTCTATACTCATGGCTTACCGATCAAAGCTTGGCTCTGTTAGCCAACGGGAAAATGTCCCCCGATTTTTGGCCCTCACGTTTCTCTTCGTTCAAGTCAACCATCTTCTCTCTTCTCCTTTTTCCACCCTCATTTATCCTCGTTCATTCTCTCCCCCAACGTTTAGCCAACTCCGACACCGGTAAAACAACCCGACGACAAATTAGTCTCACCATTTATTTACTTTATTTCGATTTATTGCTCTAATCACCGACCCTTTGCTTTTCTCTTACAAATCCTGCGTGAAAAATCTTACGACCAACTTTTCCAATTCCCATCCGACGTTAAACCGTCCAGGACGAATCGACAAATTTTATTTCTCACGAAAAATGAACGATTTTCAAAAAATCTCTAATTACCAACATTTTATCCTCAAATTATTTCGAAGGGATGCAAAATTTCGTCAAACCCGTCAAGTTTCCGGACAGAATTCGGCACGAGCTTGAAAATTAATGTTGAAAAGAATAAAAGGATTTATTTGCAGTAAGGCATTTTTTTACTCGACAGAAATATTTCCCGAGGGAAGAAACCACGGAAATCGAAATGGGTTTTTGCATTTTTCTACCTCCCTCCATTTGCTCATGATCTCTGGCTTCTCCAGGATCCTTAACCGTGCCACGTCAGCCACACACATGCCCACACCAACGAGAATACCGTTTACCATAAAAAGGAACGGTTTTCGATTCCCCCAAGTATTGTCATTCGAAGGAACAACAACGAGATACGAAGAGACTTGATAGGCGGATCGATGGAGCTTTTGGATAAACAGCTAAATCTCGACGGTTAATACTTTCGTTCTGTCTTCGGTTGACGCAAGTTTACGTTGTATCTTCAATCTCATACCTCAGTGAATATTCAGACCTTCTCCTATTTCCTTTTTCCCTTAAATAGTGATTTTTCTTCTCCCGAATTGCATCGTCCTCGTCAATTGTCTTTTCTCGTCTCGAGTCTTCAGAAAATCTTATGATCTCGAAGTCTCCATATGTTTCCATATAAACGACATATTATTATTTTTTATCCCATGGATGGATTCTTCCGGGGACCTTTTCTCAAATCGTTTTTTTAAAACAATTCTTTTTCTCGTGTCTTTCGAGCCCAGTGATCGTGTGACTCCATCTCAGAACCTTTTTGTTCCTCCTTTTTTCCGCGGTCTCTACGGTCGCCATGCCAAGTCCGCAGTCTAGGGAATTCGGTGTACTTGCCAGCAGTTACCTTTGGCACAGAGAAATGAGCTCGCATCCGTTCTCGGTTAATAGCGAAATTCTTCAATGCCACCTGCCTCGTATCTTCAACAATCCCCAGGGAAGTTGCACTCCATTATTTACTCTGTTGCGACGCCCCAACTAAAAGTACATCCTTACGAGTCTTCAGTATCGAATCATTTCGAGAATCGAGTCACAGCACTCGTGGATGATAAAATATTTGTATAATTATGATGTGACAAAAAAAATCCTACTTTTTCGTGAAAAAAATCAACATTCCAAGCAATTCCTCGCGCTTCGAGTAACTTGAGTCAAGGAAAGGCAAACCTTGAGCTGATTATTCACGTAATTTTTCAAAGTAGAACGTTTAATAGAACGTTTCCGTTTTCGAACGAGCTTACAAGTCTATATTGGGTCAATCTGACCCAGTGGGTGAATATAAATAAAAAAAAATTTCATTTTTTTTTTCGTCGAGCCGTTTTTTTTCCTAATTTTATTTTTCGACGAAAGTGATAATTAAATGCCATTACATTTGTTGCCATTGAATGCCGAAGGATCCTTGACGGAAGCTTATTCGGGTCAAAATGACCCAGTGTGTACTCGAAGGGCCGATTTTCCGTTTTTAAATGTATAAATATCGAAAACGGTGTTTTCCGGTTGGTTGATTATTATTTTCAGGTTTCAGGTAACGGGGAGTTTCGGTTAGGAGGCGGTTCGCGAGTCCGTACGTCGTCGTTGAGGAGAGAATTGTGGGTAGAATGTAAGATTAGTTTATAGGATTTCTCGATGTATTGGTACACACCGGCACGCAAGTTTCTCGAGCAAGAACTATGTACATTTTGAAGGAAATCCGTATGTCTGTGTCTGTGTGTATTTGTGTGTGTGGGTACAAAGCGTAGAGTCACGTTCGAGATTCGAGAGTCTGGCGGTACGCGGGACCGAACGAAAAGTCATTTCAACGTGATTTTGCGCGTATTCAATTAGAAACTAACTTTACGGAACAAGGGAGTTGCACTTGTGTGTATATATATAGATATGGGGATCGAGCGAATTCTATTTCACAATTGTGTGCCGCCTGTACTGGGCGGGCTGATCGGTGTGAGATTTCGTTAACGATTAGAGAACGTGTTTGCTATATACTCCGTAACAAATCATAGACTGTATCTAATTGTTACAGAAGGTATACGCTCTGGGAGAGGTGCTGGACCGTTTCGGAAATAATAAACGCCTGACCCATGACATATCAATTCCAACGTGAATAATATCTTGTGATTGAATTTAAAAGTCTGAACCAGTCGGTGCCACTGTCCTTGGAAGACGTGCCACACGTGCTGACAACTAATACCTTGAGGTTTCAACGCTAGATGGCCTCTTGACGATCGAAATTATTTTATTTTATTTAAAAAAAAAAAAAAAAAAAAATTCATCATTTTAAAATTTATTATTTTTTAAAAATATTTTTCATTTTTTTGTGAAAAATACCAAGTTTTGGAAAAATGCACGAATCTTTTGTTCGCCTGGGGGATTTACTTTTTCAGTCGATGAAATTTTAGTGGATTATTTATTAAAGGACCTTCAACGTGTTGTTGGAGGAACAGGAATGTTCCTATTGAGCTCTTGAACGTTTTATTCATCGAAGCGATACGGTGTGTCAAGGTGAAAGTGAATATTGCGGTTTTTTTTGGAGTAAAAACGTGGCAGATATGTGTGTTTAATCTATTTTTGGTAAATAACGTTGAAAGAAAATTCAAATAAATGACTCATTAAGGAGTGTTTTTACGAGCAACTTTACAGGCTTAAGAGATACGTGCGCACCTCGAAAGTCAACAAGCACTTGTGCCGCCATCATCTCGGTTGCTGTATCTTGTAAACCTCGTGAAATCGTCGAGAAAACGCTCGATGTCTAGTCATCTCATCAAGTCTGAGCAAACGAGGCCTCATTCGCGAGAGGAAAGCGTCTCCAACGAAGGAGCGAATATCTTGTATAATAGAACAGCACACCCAAGCTCCAAAGGATACATATATCCGGTATCTTAAAGACCTCACCCCTCCATCGTGTTTTATCGTTAAACGATTTTTTTTCTCATCTCCATAATCCTTCGTGTGCCCCATTGTTACTTCTTTTTTTTTTCATCCCCCACTACGAACCATCCAAGAGTCAAGTTTTTTTTCAGGCTCCAGAGTACCTCGATTAAAATAATGTATAAATGGGCTATCAATTCTCCTAATTGAACATCTTTCCCTCCGTGCCAGAAACAACTTTTTCGAAATATCGAACGTAACCATTTTTTTTTCACCCTAAAGACTGCAGAAGTGAAAAAAAAATTATAGAGAAATTCCGTTCTATAAATATAAGTTCTAGAAATAACCGCCCTATAGAAATTCCATAAAAGATTTGTAAAAATTCTATAGAAAATCTGTTGAAGTTATATAGAACATGGGTAGAAATTCTATTGAAGATTTTTGAAAATTTCATTCAAGATCTATAGTCTATAAAGATTTTCCATAACATTTCTATAGAGCCATATGATTTCTATAGAATTTCTATAAAATTTCCATAGAACTTGTATAGAATTTTCATAGAATTCTAGAGAATTTCCATAGAATTTCCATAGAGTTTCTATAGAATTTTCATAGAATTTCTATAGAATTTCCATAGAATTTTTAAAGAATTTCCATCAAATTTCTATAGAATTTCCATAGAATTTCCATAGAATTTCCATAGAATTTCTAGAGAATTTCCGTAAAATTTCTGAAGAATTTTCATACAATTCCTATAGAATTTCCATAGAATTTTTATAGAATTTCCAAAGAATTTCTATAAAATTTCCATAGAATTTCTATAGAATTTCCATAGAATTTTTATAGAATTTCCATAGAATTTCTGAAGAATTTCTATAGAATCTCTATATAAATATTTCACTTGAATAAACTTTGAAGCGCTTCAACGATGGATCATTGCGAGGATAATTGAAATGATTATGTATTCTGCTTTCTTGAACTTAATACAGCAGATGGATTATTATTTTTTGCCTGCATTGGGTCCATTCAGGCTTAGCTTATCGTCGAATTGGACCAAACCCAGCAACATATTTGCCAGAAATGTGTCTCTCTCGTTGAAAAAATCCTTACGTATCGTTGGTTGGAGCGGCCTGCGATTTCGGGCGAATGAGAAAAAATACGGTCAAGTTTTCGGAGCGGAATGAAGTATGAACGGCGCATAAAGAGAAGAGAAAAATCTTTATATACATTCTATATACACTCGCAAGATTTGGTGGAGACGCGATGAGCAAAAGAAAGAAATAAGGAGAAAAATGAATGGCAAGGAGGAGCGCAAGGAGCTGGCGCGGAGAGACATGTGGCTCACTGAGAAGAGTTAGAGGCAGAGCGTGAACTTTTTTCTCCGCCCAGCGGCAATGAAGACGAGTATTCACGGCGGTCTCCGCTTCTCTAGATCCCGTTTATATATCCCAACCGTTTCTACGTTTATATCCTCCAACACTTTTCATGATAACGTATGTTCGTGTAAGAACCGCCGCGGTTCAGCTTTACAAAAGGACGAATCATCGTTCTCGAATGTACGCCACAAAGAAACGCGTTTCGTGAAAGCATCGAGCAGGCTCGAACTTTGCGTCGCGGTAATGTATTATCGTCCAGGCTTCAGGACTAAACACTCACACGGCCATTCCCGTTTCCATTAATGAGAAAGTTCATACGCGACATTCGCAGATTCTCAGCCAACTATTCGTTTTTATATTATTCGAAAAAAAAAAAAAAAAAAAAAAAAATATTCGACAAACACGCACGCGCCTTTCCATATTTTTCACAAAGTGTAAACGGCAAGCCCGTAGAAGGAGAAATCACAGAATCCAGATGATCCCGGGAATGGCGCTATTTGGATAACGGAGCCATCGCGATATATGGAAATAACCAGAAGCCAGAAAAGCGTCGGAGAATGGAGCTGTGCTCGTATCCCGAGCTGCCGCAATGCCAAAGCGACAAGAGGGCACAGCCCGAGAGAGGGTGCGAGCGGTCCACTAATTACATTCATTTTAATTACGCGCCGAGCGGTCACGACCGCAGGGCTGCGGATGTACATACGAGGAAAATCCTTGTACAGCCCGATTGCTTTTCAGCCTCGAGTCTGCCTTATCACACACATTCTCGTTGCTGTACGCCAACTCTGTCACCTCCGTGTATAGCATGAGCGTCTCCTCGTAGAGATTTCCATGGCGTCTATAGCTTTTTCGGTATATTAGTAGTGATCAGATAATCAAAAACATATCGAGGATCGCGTGCGTGTAAAAGCTCAAAATCGCGCGCACGCTCGACGAAACTCCGACGAAAATTCTCCATCTCCCCGATGATTTGTATCTCCGTTCGTTATACCCGGACTATTGAATTCACTCTCGGTGGATTGAGCACGCTTTGCACCATGGGAGATTTGCCATAATTGCTGTACTCTATCTGGATCCGATAACACGCGCTCAGATTATCGATATTTCCAGCAATGAGAGGATTCAAACGTGCACGCTTGGGGTAGCGTCACGAGAACGTTTCCGCGCTATGGAATTACGCTACGATAGAGACTTGTATGGCTGTTTACATCGCTTAATTGCCTCCGAAGTATGAGCCATTCCAAGCTTGATGCATTTGCCTAGGCACCACTAGCACTCGTGTTATACCGCGTCACGCAGCTTTTCCATTATACCTTTTTTCGACCTTTAATGCCAAAGCAATTGCGGTATTACGACTGGCTTCGCATTTACGTTCCATGGCATCCACTTCGCTTGAGATATTTACGGACCCACGGAAATGAAAATTATTGTTTTTAGTATTTATCACTTTTTGCTGCTCCAGTTATTTCCAAGTACAGTGGGGAAAACAAAATTGAACGGATGGATATTTCGTTCGATACGTCCGGAGAAACGTTTTTTGTTTGTTAAATATCCCAAAAATGGTGTCATTGCAGCAAGAAATATTCTAGAAAATCCTCTCGGAAGTAAATTTTTGTTGTTCCAATCGTAAATTTCGCTGACTATTCCTTCACGTACCAAATCTATTGCCAAAATAACCGGAATTTTGAAATAATCAAATAAATATTTAGCTTACCGTGTTCAAATAAATTTCGACGATTTTTCATGAAATTTTAGTTCCAGCTTACATTTTCCTACAGATTTTCATCCTCAGACTCGCGCTTTACATTATTTAGGTTTTCCCTATCAATTTCCTTTACCCTTATTATATTAGAAGTCGATTTTCCATGCAGCCTCCATTCTTAAATCACGTACGTGCATATTTCATGCCTTACTGCCGATTCGAGTAGATATTGTGACGATAAATTGAAAAAATCACCAGATTTTGTCCCAATTCGTAAGAAACAAATGAACTGATGCAATTTTATTTTAATTTTTTTTTCGATAAAATGTTCCATCGTTGAAAAAATGATAAAACTCTCATTTTTTCGATCCCATGCCATGGAAACGGTGACAATTAGCGAAGGAGTGTTGTCGCAACTGTCAAGGATTCATCTCAACATAAAATGTGATAAGCTTTTGTTTGAATTTGTTGGAAAAATGTAAAAAAGTGTTTGCAACGAGGAAAGGGCGATATTTCAACTTTATTTTCTCGGCATTTATAACCAGCAAGTGTTCGTATGCTCACTATCCTCAAGTCGGTAAATGGAACGTGCAGCAGCAGGAGAATGAAATTAATTGCGGATGGAATAAAAGTCCGTGGAGAGTGCGGGATATTGAGGCGCAAGGTATTTTAAAAAACGAGACGTATGCATCGACAGTATATAAATATATATGAGATCCTCCGGGAAACGATGACGTACGGAACGAAAATGTGAGGGAAAAGCAACGTTAATGAGATGGACATTTATTCGAAGTATACTGGAGCAGTCCCTCCTTCAGTCTCTCTCTGTACATACTCGACAGTTGGAAGAAGCAACGAACAGGGGGATGAGAAAACTGCAGGGGTAGAGTTGGAGATAAACTCGCTCGGCATTTTATTGCTATTAATTGCCTCCGCGAGTTGGTTCTCCGAGGCGATCCGGTAACCGGAAATGTGGTTCGTCGACGATTCGATCGATCGATGACGGATGATCGAACAGTTGGACGAAAAAAATGAGCAAATGAGTGGAAAAACATGGAGCACGTTGACGGAGAGACCGAGAAAAGAGTCCAGGAATGAGAGTAAACTTTGAAACGAGCCAGAGAGAATGGAATCCTTAGCGAAATGGAAGAAATATCGAAGCCATGGAAAAAAAAAAACAAAAAAAACAGAGGATATGCGCTCGAGGATGAAATAATGGAAAAAGTATATGGTCCGGAGAGAACGAAGATTGTGGCGCGATTGGTGACGCGGTGTCGAACACTCGCGAACGCGGCTTCGATTGATCCCGGGCTAATTAAAGTTCACGGTCGACAATTGCCTGCGTTTTATTATCTCAACATATTCGCTCAATAGAAAACACTGTTTTATCATGACGTCTCATGTGGACTTTGATCACCCGAGGTTCCATTTATAATTGCAATTTTAAATTCATCATTTCTCACAACAATTCAATTTCGTTTTGATAACAACAATTAGTCCCAAGGAGAACAAACGAGAAAACGTTGAAACGAGCCAAACAAACCGATTCAAGTTTTTCATGTGTCTCGTAAATAAACAATAAAGAATTATCGATATTAATGACTTTTTCGATAAACCAAAGTGTCCCCGTTGAGCTTACTGAGCTTTTTCCAACTCAATATTGTAATTCGGGCGCTTAATCATTATAATCAACGATAATTTATAGAGTATACGACAGCACGGACGACACATGTGTCTATAAATATTCATAGATATTCGGCATGAAGTCACTGAATACAAAAACTCATTATTAATTGACTCTCTGTGCTCATTTGAGTTTCGACAAATCGCCAAGCGATTAACTAGCTCTGATGGATTTTTGTCACGCCATTATTTTATTAGCGAACGGTAAACTCAACGTTACTCATCAATGTTGATTACCGGATGACGAAAACCTGTTGGTCAACCTGACGAGACTAAGATGCGGTGTTAACACTGAGAAAACGATTTATTTCTATGCACCAGAATTTGTTGACTGCTCGAAAATGTTAAGTTGGATACGACGAAATAAATGTTTTTTAACAGTTGATGAATCATTTATTTGAGCCTCTCGATTGTCTGGAATAATCATTTGTTAATAGTTAATAAATGAATAATTCGATAAAACGTAAAATTTTCTTGATAGCAAATGAATTTGATGACCACAAACATCTACTGAGTTAAGGGAAATGAAAGTGATGGAACAAATCATTATCTTCAAGGAAATGCTATGCCTATGAAACTTGATCGTGATAACAAAGATATTTTTTAATCATTGACAAATTTTTTAACGGTTAATGAATGTTTGAATAAAAGTACCAACTGAATATATTTCTTTATTATAAACAAACTGTCTTCTCAGTATAAATATAAAACGTTTAAGGCGAAGCAAAAGTTGACACTCGCGTCGATTTTTTATTTTTATTTCTCCACTTTATTTACCTTCTGTTGTGCAATCTTTGGTAAAGTAAAATAATTTCTGCTTCCAGTTCGCTGGCCCAAAGGTTCGCTATGTTCGTGATTCATTATTTCATTCCAGTCGCAATTGTTTTAGGCGTGAATAAAAAACAAGTCGATACGCATTCATCATTTTAAAAAAACACAAAACTGCTATTTGATTCAGTCTCTAATTCCCAATTCAGTTGTCAATGCATTCTGCTAACGTATACGTATTTGTGTGAGCAGTCAGCAGTTATCGACGTATCCACGATTCATTCTTGTATCGGTCATAACTATTAATAGATAGTGAAGGGATGAGAGAGACAAGGGGAGAAGGGGGGAGAGAGAGAGAGAGAGAGAAAGAGAGAGAGAGAGAGGCAGAGAAATGCGTTTTAGCGAATGAAGGTTTCGATGCACGCCCGAATAGTAAGGTCCGCGTAACACGCACACCGATAAATTTCCTATCTGCCTGGACCACAGTTTCACGAGCCAACGTTCGTGCTCTCGATTCCCCGATACACTCGGCCTCTATGAGATATTGTTGTTCCGCTGAGATATTTATTGATCCAGCTACTTTCTACCCTTTGTTTAGTTAACAACGCTCTCTGATTTATGGGAAAATAATTTGAATGGGATTCCGAAAACCTCTGCTCTCATTTCTGCTTGCAAAATTGGTCAATTAATAAAAATTGGGCGTTCGTTAAATCCGATAAAAATTCGCCGCAATGAGGAAAATTGTATTTTTATTATTTTTTACCCTCTTGGCAAACATTTGGGTGGGAGCCAGCATGGGAAACCATAATAATCATCCATAGAGTTCTGTGCAACTCGATCGTCATCAACGAATTGAGATTCATGAATATTCCTCACGATGAAGCGTTGATTTTACGCTCGGACGTTTAGGAAACGCCGACTTGAGCTTGACCAATCGATATAAATGCAGTTTTCGATGTCTTTGCTGTGCAACAAACTGCATATCACACTTGCCACCCACGCTCATCTATAATACCACTACGAGCTATACAGACGAAAACCTGCCAACCATACAACCAGCCACTATTACCAGCAACCTCGGTTAAGGACGCGCCCGTTTCCACTTAATTTACGAGCATCAGTTAACCAGCCCACTTGCGCGCCGCCAGTCCACGTTTGTTGACTGCTGTTCAACCAACCGTGTGATATCCACCGGCTCTGCTTTCTTTCTCAACTTTATACTATCTACTTGCATTATAAATGACACCCTCATCGACCAAAAACGAATGATTCCCTCTTTTTTTTCCAATATTCAAAATTCCCGATGACACACATTTTTTTCAATTTTTCGTCCCGATAGTTGTCGAATTATTTGAGTTTCCAATATCTATACAATATATATTAATATTTAAATATTAAATATTAATATTCATATCGTCAATATAATGAAAAATATCTATAGAAATATATAAAATAAATAAAATATAAAAATTCTTCACTAAATTTGACTTAAATTTACTAAAAAAAAAATGTACTAAAATGCAAAAGACTCAAGAAATTTCATAAAATTCTAATAATATCGAAATTTCTTATGCTTTTAACATGGCAGCACTATTTTGTGTAGCCATCCCGCTTAATCAGCCAAGATTTTTCAAATGAACAAGAAAATAAAGGGAAAATATAGGATCATGAAAGTTTCCTGCCATTTCATTACGAAAATGGATCGTCAGATGCATTTAACTTGGTGACTTAAATCATTGGCGTTCACTACGCGATAATGATATTTTTTTTTTTACGTCAATTCAGAAGCGCGGGGTCGTGGAAATTTGATAAAAAAAAATCATTAGCCCGTTAGCAACAATGAGGTTAAGGCTAATGGTGGTCTGGAGTGGAAAAAGATATCGGGGCAAGGTTTCTTCAGTGAAATACATCCATCGATTCTGTTCGGTTGATGTACAGACTCATTTACTCGAGTTTGCTTAGGGCGGATATCGAGATTTCTCATCTGGAAACAGCCAACTGTGATTTACGCCAGGAGCGAGTGGCTTCCGATTGCACGCCACCCACAACTCCCATGTTACAGTCCCGCAATGAACACGTACGGGTATTGATATTTGACAAGCTTAAAGGCTTAACTACACGAGCCTCGTCGTCTCGTCCAAGTTTCTGTTGCCCTTTTATTTGTCAGCTCCGCCAATAATGCATCCTATGTTTCCGCATAGATCCTGTGTATGTACGTAACTCAAGCGTGGCCATAATGAAGGCTAGCCGGAGGCGTAATTATCCTCGAGTTCGATTGTCACCAGGCGTCCTGTGTAAATAATACAGTCTCGATGTAAGCCACAATAGGGGACCACTCAACACACCCCATACTATCCAACTACACGCTTAAGTTACCCTTAATCCAAGATATTCTCCATTTCATGAATATCGTTCCTAGATATGGCTCAGCCTGGGGCATCACATTGGCTCCGGTAGCAGGTGTGACTCACCCGCTACCGGAGCTTTTCTAATCTGTTTCGCTTATCGGTGCGAGGAGGGTAAAAGCGTACGTTTGGGGGAACGAAGGGTCCCCCGAAAAATGTGACTTTTTCCATCATTTTTATCAAAAATTTGTTTATGTCTATTAGATTTTAATCGAATACGCGAGAAATAAATAAATGAACGTCTTTGTCGAGCGTTATTTTGCAAAATTTTGGAATATCCGAATTTCGCGATTTTCGAAAAATATTCCAATTCCCCACTGGAAATAAATAAATTTTGTTAAAAATCTTCGACATTTTGTTGAACACGGTAAAGTTAATGTTTCTTGGATTATTCCTAAATTTTTGTTATTTTGCCACCACTTTTCGTTTCTAACGGAATCGTCAGCGAAATTTACGATCAGAACGATACAAATTTTCTTCCGAAGCAACTTCTTGCTGCAATGACACAATTTTTGAGATTATAAAAAAAAAAAAAAAAACACACACACGTCTAGTCGAACGTATGGAACAAAATATTCATCTTTTTCAACAAAATTTTGTTTTTAGTGCACGGAAAAACTTTTCGGCACTTTCTTTTCCATTATTCCGCTCGAGGATATTTCGAAAAGTCAAATTTTCGACGTGATTTTCACGATGGAGTAATTATTAATTTATATCCGTGTTGATTACTTGGCCGAAGAAGCAATAATCAGATTATATCGGTTTATGCGATCGGAGTTGTTCATACGCGGCAATCCATCGAATATATAGACTGGTGCGTACGTGGAGGCGATTATTAGATCGATGACATAGACGAATAATTGTTGCGGCACCATTTTCACGGTCATATTAATAGTGTTGTCGATATGGTGGGGTTTGGCACATATAGAACGATGCTACGGGTAATGGGAAACATTATACGAGGTCGTGCATCGTTTGCCCGCACATTCGCAATGTCCCGCGAATTGAGCACGCGCGACAACTGATTTAACGATTGTCAATCAACACACACAGTTATACTGAACGAGCTGAGAGATAGCAGTTCTTGATTAACAGTAATTGGCATTAGTATGACATTGTTGAGACACTGTCATTGCCATAATTTTACATCCAAACCGGACTGTTCGTTGCAACAGTTTTCCATGCATCACGCCATCCCACATATCGACGAATGTCTGGTCGACCGAGATAAACGGTTCGAATTGATTTCAACGATGTTTTTCTTTCCAAATTGGACAATTGACTTAAAAATTCTGCATCGACGTATCGATCGTTTGTTTTTTTTTTTATTTTTAATTTTCATTTTTTCCGCTCCACAAAACAATGAGACGAAAAAAAAATGTAAATCATCGAAATATTAAAATTTGGAGTATCGAATAATTTTCAGAACTTAGTAAATGGCAAAAAATTAATTCAAGGACACGTTCATCCCTGAAACTCTTTATTATAAATTGGCCAACTGCATGGATAAGGATTCTGACGCAGCGTAATCTTTGGTGGACAGTTCTGTGCCATTGTACTTTTTATCTCGAACGAGCAGCCACGATTCCATGCATTACCTTAGTCCTTGAACGAAAATAACAAACGATTTTCACAGTGCCTCGTTTTTCATTGCTCATGCAACCGATGACAATATAATTGACGGTTAGAGAGCAGTCGTCAACTCGGACTGCACTTTGAATACGAACAATAAAATTTTTTTTTTTTATGAAAAATAAAAATTCAACGATTATGCACCGTTTTCTCTTTTATTATCTAGAATTTTCATTCTATTTTATTTTCGATTAACGTTTTTCCAGGGAACAAGTGCCTCATATTCGACGCGGTAATTACTTCGACCACAGCGCAGAAAATACGTCATAAAAAATTGACCTTTATTTATATTAAAAATAAAATAAAGAAAAAGTTGTCTAATTCCAGAAAATTCATTTTTATCATAAATTAACGTTATAAATTTATTATAAAAATTGAATCAATTCAGTACAATTAATCGATCGAGTTTTCCATCAAAATTCATATTTATTATCAATTTAAATAATGAATTATAAATTTATTATAAAAATTGGATCAATTTAGTACAATTAATTGGTCGAGTAATGAATTAATCGACACGAGGAATTGAATAATTTTCATCGATTAAGAAACGTCAACTCAAGAGTTTTAAAAACTCCGAAATTTCGTAGGCTCATGCATAGAACGTCTCAGACATTTGTTATTTTTTAACCAACTCGATTAAGGGCAGTTTCGATTTGACCGGTTAATTACGTCGTTGAAAAAAATGGAACAATAAAAAGCATGAGTGCGGTAGCGCCCTTTGGAGTGGAGAAGCCGTAACGTTTTTGTTTTATTAATTTTATTTTTAACTCAGTCTTTATGTTCCATCTCGGTGGTTGAGTCATAGAAAAAAATGAGACGTGCTTTAACGGTACGCGTCTGGAATAAATTACGTGGGTATTAAGGCAAGATGGGTTACGACAGTTGGGGGAGAAGTAAAAAAAAAGGAAATTGCTCCGGAGGGAGATCGGAGGGCGAGGAGGGATAGAAATAGGTGCAACCGAGAGCACGAGTCGATGGACACAGATGATCGCTCAACAGGTATCCTTCTGGCATTGTCCTCGGCTGCAGATTCATCGAGACAAGAAAGCTCTTCCCTCTGCCTCTCGGCTCCTTTCTTTAGCTTCGCATACCACCAATTTTTTCTCATCTCCGGGCCAACGTTTCCTTTCATTTTTATTATACTCTCTCCATTTAATTCACTTATCCAACTTCTCATTAACTCGGAAACGAAACACGAGAGAAGAAAACGTTCATTCGTAAATTCACCAAATTCATTTTTTTTTGTAACGTCTCCAAAGCCAGAAGATCAATGGAAATTACAATGATTCACATTTTTTTAAAATCATATTCCGGGCTTGGGCCTGGTTTAGTCTCAAAAATGGAATTTTCAGCTCAGAGATTCTCTTGAATTATCATCTTCCCCGTGCTCCCAGTGCCCATACATTTTTTTCTACCATTACGTTCCTTTTTTCATGTCTCTCGTTATTCATTGTTTACCTCCGTCTACTTTGCTCCCTAAATTTTCACTTATTTGTACGTCGTTAAGCGTTTTTATTCGCTGTACTCTTCTCCTCCTCGAGTTTCACTATGACAATGCCTGCTCTCGGTACTTTGCAATTAACGCGAGTGTGAAATAATGAAAAACTATACTTTGACGGAACAGAGACTTTGCGGAATTGTACGTGTGGGAATTATAGCCTCGTACACTTTGAGAACAAACTCAAGTTATCAAAGTTTAGTACAGCATTGCCAGTATCTGTGTGCGTGGATAAACCATCTCCGTATGGAGAGACAGCCTTCCTGTAGAATCTCAACTCTCGTTGCTTTAATTAAACGATAAAGGGGATTCCATGAGAATCGCGCACAGTTTCACGAAGATTGTTCAATTCTTGACTCTGTTTGTCTCTTTTCTTCTTTCTCTCTTTTCTCAGAGTCACTCTTGCCCAACTTTCTTCAATCTCGCTTTCATTTCACTGAGCGGAACCGAAGGGAATCAGTCGCGAAAATTCTATTCCCTTTGGGCAATCAATTGTTGCATAACGTTCCAGGCACAATAGACAAAACCCAGAATCTCAATTAACTTTTCATCATTCACAATGTTTCACTTTGTATTGTCATTAATTTTGTTGTTCTGTAAAACGCAATTCTCCGCTGCGAGTCACAATGAGTCTGACTTTTTGTCATTCGGTTGGGAAGCGTTCGTTGTGCTCCAAAACGAACAAAAATAGACTGATTTTTCGTTCAGAACGTTTGACTGAACGTTTTTTTTTTAATAATCCCAAAAAGTGTGTCATTGCTGAAAGAAATATTCTAGAAACTCGTTTCGGAAGCGAATTTTTGTCATTCCGATCGTAAATTTCGTGAAAATAATGAAAATTTTCAATTAATCCAAAAAATAGTTATTTTACCGCGTTCAACGAAATGTCGACGATTTTTAACAAAATTTTAATCCTAGTGTGGAATTTAAATATTTTTGAAAATCGAGAAATTAGGATTTTCTAAAATTTTGCAAAATAATGCTCGACAAAAACGTTAATTTATTTATTTCGTGCGTATTAAATAAAAATCTCGTTGTCAGAAAGTAAAAATACTGCTGAAGTGATGAAAATCTTGAAATGATCCAAAAAAATATTCAATTCATGGTGTTCAACGGAAGTTCTACGATTTTTAACGAAATTTCATTTCCGCAAAATCTCTTATCATTCAAATTTTCTTGTCACTATCCTTTTGTTGTCGGGGGCTTGAGAAATGGTAGTCATTTCCGAGAAATATATGATGGATAAACAGATAAAGGGTTTTAGCATTACGGATAGAGTGACCTCGTTCGTCGTAGATGGAAATATACACAGTGTGCTTTGCAACCACATGTGTAATCGCCATTTTGCCTCGAGCAAATTGGAGCGAGAGAGAGAGAGAGAGAGAGAGAGAGAGAGAGAGAGAGAGAGAGAGCGAGCGAGAAATAGAGACGGAAAGATTTATATATAGAGATACCGAATGGGAGAGAGCAGCAAAGAGAAAAAGAGAGAGAGAGAGAGAGAGAGGAGAAAGAGCTTCGTCAAACGGGTAGAGACTAATTCGCGTGCACTTTTGGATCTTACGATTATTCCAAATCGCTGCATTACAGAGAACCAAGTGTTTCAAGCGATTCGTAGAGGAGAGCATGTTCTAGGCATATGTATCATTACTCGCATTATAAACGCTCCAATTACTCTCGAATGTCGTAAAGATCAAACATCTAGTTGCTCCGTTGGAGTCGTTTTTTTTTTTTTTTTTTTTTTTTTTTTTTTTTTTTTTTTTTTCTTTTTTTTTTTTTTTTTCTGTGTTGGTTATTTTTTTCTTGTGTGTTTTTTCTCTTTCTTGGTGTTTTTTTTTGACTGTCAGGGGCTTTTGTTGCTTCGATCAATCGCGAAAGATTTTCAACGTGTGATTTAATCGACACCGCGCGCTTTCGCAATAAGTCTCTCACGAGCAATAAACCACACAGCGTGGCATAGACTCGGTGCCAGACACTGCGGGGGCTATCCAGGCCATATATGACTGCAACGAGTGCCCATGCTTTGATTGAGTAACTTACACTTGACCGGCCACCGATCCAGGAAACTAACCATTCAAGAAAACTACTTTTTCTCCCGCCCTCAAAATAGACCGTGAAAAGAAAAAAACGACCACCAATGAAATTGCTTCGAATAATGAATCGGAAATAATTTTAAGGAGGTTGGCTAGACACGACAATATGATAAGAATTTAATGAATATTTTAAAATATATAAAATATAAAAAAAAACAACAACAATTATTTACTAAATTTTATTAAAATTTACTAAAATACTAAAGACTCACGAAATTTTATAAAATTCTAATAATTTCGGAAATTCTTAAATCACTACATGGGTAAGCCAAATGGATAGCACGTACGGAATGACTTTCAATAGATGAAAGAGGCGCTGAAAAAAGTAGCACCAACCCGCAGCATTTGAATAAATTCTGTGCGTATTTTTCTCGTTTCTTTTTTTTATCTCTCCTGGGACAAGAAAAATGCTCGTAGCAAAGAAGCAGCATTCCAACGGAATGAGAATGATATGGAAATTCGACTTTTCGAACAATGAAAGAATGCATCAAAGAACGCGAAAAAAAATCTCGGTGCGGTTCTTCGAGGCATAGGAGAGAACCGGGAAATCCGACGTCACTGCGTACGCCTCTCTCTCTTTCTCTCTCTCTCTCT
>JAPYYS010000870.1:0-92710 GCA_030522525.1 Campopleginae sp. 14b
GGGAGGGAGGGAGATGGAAGACGGAAAAAGACAGAGGGAAAGAGGGAGACGATCAGTCTCGGAGGCAAACAAGGGAACTCGAGAAATGCATTCCTATGCACGTACGTATGATTCGCCCCCGTATAAGTTTTATACGAATGTTTTGTATGCCAGCTGCGTGAATATGGAAATTCATCGTGGACAAAGAGAGTGAGAGAGAGAGAAAGATGGGGCGATAAGAAAAAATAGGTAGGGTGTTTTTTTTTTGTGCAAAATTGATAGAAAATTTGACGTTCCATTGAATTTCGTTTTTATTGAAAGTTCAACCTTTACGGGAGAAAAATCAGTCACGAAATTCGATGACCCGAAAGTCGAATTTTTAATGTCAAACAGAAAAAACGAGTGTTGACATATTTTTCATTTCGCTTTATCCCATCTGTATTGTCGCACAGAAGAATTTTTCCATTTCAAAACGCATCGATAATTGAATGGCTATATATCCGTTCGTATACGTGTGTATTATGATAGCTTGGCGTATAAAAATGCATCGATGTGAGCGGAAGTCACGTGGGACGATCACACGGCACTCTTAGAACGGAAGCCATGTAAATAACGCTTTTACTATGTGTTGTAAGACATTTTATCCCTCTTTCTCAATCACCGTCCCAAACGTTGGATTATTACCCAAGGAATCAGAAAAACGAACAAAATAGCGTAATAAAATGAGAATGATGTGAAAAAAAACTGAAAGATGACAAAAATTTCGTTCAAATCAATAATCCAACAATTCAAATTTCCTCAGACTCAATAAAATCTCGTAATACTTGAGATTTCTCACAAAAACCATAAATTTTCGACAAATAATCAAACGAATTAATCATCTACTTTGAAGCGTCGATTGATCGAATCGAAATCTCCGTTTGGGCAATGAAAGCAACACATGTTTCGAATGCTATAGTGAAATAGTCAGATATGCACGAAAGATAATTCCTGAATAGAAATTAGGCTGCCGCTCGCGGATAAACGTATGGGTGCAAACTTGTTATATCGAACGTTTCGAATTAGGGCAGGAGAGTGGTCCGGAAGTCCATAATTATCGGTTGTTCGTCTATATAGTTGAGTGCACGACCCAGCACCATCCATCGAGCAGCTCTTAGCGTGTGCTGTAGTGACATTATGGCACATCGATATAGCAGAGGCATCTCCATACACATAAATTTCTAGGTATACATAGAAAACGGTATGTATACATAGAAATTTAATATTTCCGGAGTAATGACGCGAGGTAGTTCCGCTGATATAATTCCCACGTAGTTACAAGAGGAGGACGGGAAGGGGGGGGGGGGGGGGGGGGGGGGAAGAGAGGGGGGGGGGGGGGGGGGGGGGGGCCAGACAGAGGGGATCTGGTGCATACAAATACTTATCGTTTTTTAAACGGCACGAAAACGTTCGACACGTTGTTTTAGGGAAATTAATTATATTTGCATAATCCAATAATGAAATTTTCTTAGAGTCTTGTTTTTTGAAATATCAACAAATCGATAAACAGCCATTCGGGGAGGAAAAAAGTGAGAAATTTATAAAAATCGTGGCTATTCGGCGTCAGGAAAGATTGTAGATAGAGTTCATTGACACGAGGTTGTTTCAGAGTCGACAGCAATCATTTGTTTTTTTTTTTTACGACTGTTTGAGGCCTTTGGTGCACGCGGCTCTCGTGTTTTCCGGAACTTGTCGTTCTTTCTCGCTGTTTTTAACATTTCTCTGTTCTACAAACCTCCAACTTGAACGAATGTAATCATTACTTCGCTAGTCATAAACGTGTTTTTTAATAGAACCGCGTAACCCTTGCTAACGGACTCAAACTCAGAGGTCCTTTTCCCCAGTAACCAGTTCTTCGTCCCCGCATTGGTCGTTCTGGATGAAATGTCATCGCAGTTGTTTGCAAATACCTCAGTTGCAATTTAAAAACGAAAAAATCTTCGAATAAATATTATCTCCACTTTTATCTCGTAATGTTGGCGTGAAAAATGTTTCGTTGAAAAAGTTCGGGGAGCACAGAATCGAAAGTTCAAAGAAACTTTTATCTTGGCCGAAAAAAATGTAAGAAAAAAAAAAAAACTAAATATTGGACGTACTACATTTTTCATTCGTGACACGGAATGAACATTTTTCTTGTTTATTTTGAATAAGCCCTCGAACGTCCAGCGCACACGTTCGACGTTTAGACAGCCGCGAGTTACTTCTCCGCGCAGTCAATTGGCCAGCTATTTGTTTTATTTCCTTTTGCTGATACGTTGGAAGATTAGCAGGAAAAGTAATATAAAAAGTTGGTTGTGGGGCCTTTGGCAAATGTCCGAGCGGTACACGCGTATATCGATAGTTCGTTGACCTCTTCACGGATGCATCGCTACAGTGCACATTGCTCGGTTTGCACCTGTACCTATCTATCGCCCCACCCAGCAAACTTATTACGATGTTTTATATCGAGTTGAACTTTGCTCCCCGCCGATCTGACCAGCATATGAGTCCCGTTACGACCAGTCGGATTCGCGTCGTCGATCTTTCGAAAAAACTAATCAAATTTCAACGGTTTTTTTTAATTAACGGTCATATGCCGAGATGTTCCCACAGGTGAGTCACCGAGCGATCGATTCTCGTTAAAAAAAAGTATGAAAATCATGAATCATTTTTATAAAACCGAATAAAAATGGAAAAATATTGAAAAAGTTAAAAAAGAACGATGTACAAGAAATATTTTCGACCGGGCTGAATGCCAACCGCACTTGAGGGATCGAACAGTGACTTGAGTGACTGGACGAAAAAAGCTGATCGGAAAATGTAAATTTGGACAGTTGCTAAAAAAGAGATCGTAAGAGTCGGCGATGGTTGAACGAGTCTCTGAAAATATTCCGTACGTATATAGGAATAAGCTCGTGTGTCAGGATGATCTTTAGTGGCAAGGAGTCCTATACATATGCAAATGCACGCGTTACGTGCACTATGCAACGGATGCTCGCGGGGTTACAATAATAATATACCGTCGCGTTGTAGAGCGGCGAGTCTTGTGCGCCTTTGCTCTCTGTGCTACTCTCGTTCCTCCATTTACATTTTTCTACGTTTTTCTTTCCGACTATTCTCAAGCTCCAGCAAAAGCTTCGTTTCACCATTTTTAATGAAAAAATAGCTCGTAAAAAAAGTTGCACTAATACCTTGGGCCCAAAGTAAATAAAAGAGAATGGCATACATGCCTTATATTTTTAATCCTTTTAATTCACTGTTTTCTTTTCTAGACATCTCATACGCGATGTGCCCCTCGCGGATGAGGACACTTCAATTATTTTCTCATCAAATTTTAAACCGAAAAACTGCGACGTCAATTATTGAAATTGAAAAAAAAAAAAAAAAAAAAAAAAAAAAAAATAAAAGACACAAGTGTCAACTCACGACGCGTGAGCGAACGACGTAAAAAGAGAAAGGTAGGGAAGATTTTGAAAAAATAATGATGCAAAAGCCAAGTTTTCGTGTATTCTAGTCGGAAATAGTTTCGACAATCGAGTTAAACGGATTCAGAGATGAATAAAAAGATGGAATTCCCTCGACGTTGCCTAGAAATCCATGGAGCGTTATGAAAATCTTAGCGAACGTGATAAATTTGTGGCAAATGGTTAGGGCGATAGAGAAATGAGAGATTTACCGGTCGATGACATTATTTAGCGACCTTGTACCTCTGGTCGTCTCGCTACGTATAATTGGATGTCGAGAGCAATGACCAATGTCGCGAGCGGAGACGACCATGTACTTGCTCAGATGGGATATACGTGCGTGTGACATACAATAATAATAGTAACGACAATAATAACAACAACAATAATAGCAATAACCTGTCCAATGAAACGCTTACGTTTGCGACATGTGTGAGCAAAATGAGGGGACTTAAATTTTCATGAACTCAGCCGAGCCTCTGAGCAATAATTCGAATGATTTTTCGTCGGGGACGTTGAACTTCGAAAGACCGCGCGAATCAGACGATATTGACTGATCTGGATGGAAATTTCAACCGCGACAGTGATGAATCTCGTGCCATGGAGAGCGACCGAATAAAAACAATTCCTTCGGTAATGAAAAACGATTTCGATATAATATTGTCTGATTGAAACCTTTGAGAACATAAGAACTAAGAGAAAACTGTGAGGGATTGAAAATTCAAGTCGTTGGTCTTGTAATCGATCATTTCGAACGAGGAGACTGGAACGTGAGTCAATTAAAATCAATCGCAATAACAGCCTTTGTGTCGGATGAAGAGAGAAAAAAAAAATTGGTGTTGATATTTTGCATCGAGCCACCTCGTAACGTTTATAATACGTTTGAAGTCCGATTACGGTATGTTGACGTTCGTATCCCATGAAAAACCGAGTCGTTTGTCACCTGCGATTGAATTGCAAAAAATAATTCGCCCCGATCAAACGGAGTTATGGCCGCGAGTCTCTTTTCGCATCGTATCGTCAACGAGTCAGTTTCATCTTCGCCTCCTCGTTATTTCTTTCTCGCGCTCTATTCTCCCCTACGATATTCCTTTGACTCAACGCTACCTCAGTCGGACGAATAAGGTACCGCTTTTGAAAATCGTTTTTGGACTCACTTTGCATACGACCTGGTGAATTCACCACATGTAAACAGAATAATCGTTTTAAGTGACGATCCCAAATACCCGAGTGATTTATAGCGTTTTTTCAAAAATCAACCAATTATTGTATACACAATGAAAACGTAGGAATGAGGCTAAAAAAATATCGAGCGTTGGTTTCCTTTATATTCAGAGACTAAAAATATTGGAATTTCGACAAAAATCCGGTCGATTAATTTTTTAGCTGCAAATACGTGAAAGATAAAAAAATGAAAGAATTTTGAGATCGTGACGTCAGAAGTTAGTGTCGCGTGGGAAATTGTGTAACGAGAAAGGTCGTTTACGAGCTTCGCAGAGGTAAATCTCGTATATATAATGTAAAGTGCATTGCAGTATGCATTGGAGTGCAAGCGATGCATCGTGTATGCACGTATGTGTACATATTTGTATGTAGATTGGTTATAGCACAATATTAGCGATGTATTACGAATCCTGCTGAAGGCAATGCACGATTTATGTTTACAAAAGTACACCGTATACAAGATATATTACACATAAGTGTATACCAGATATGACGTATTCGAGTGAGCCGCAAATCTTCTTAAGCAAATTCGTTATAATTACGCGCAGCTTGATCTCAAAATTGTCAATCTTTGTAAAATTCGTGCACGTCTAGATCAAGATTTTTCCTTTCTGCTAGTTAGAGAATTAAAAAAAGAAGCTCGAAAATGTTTTTTTTATTGAATTCAACTCGTTGGTGGGTCGTTCGCATGGATTATGAGCTTCGTTCATAATGCATCTTTCGATCCAACACTCCGCTCGAGACTAATTCGTATCTATGTGAATTTAGAAAGTACAGTGAGCTCGTATGGTAAGTAAAGATATAGAAACGTAAGAGTAAACATAGAAAGACATATATTTGTTGGAGCAGCGATGAACGTTTGTCCTGGGGAGGAAAATAATATCTTTCCATGCAGCAGGATGCATATGGGACTTTGGTGCAGGTCTGATACGACCACGAATACGATATAAATACACTCGTGAGCATAGAGTCTAATTGCCCCCAGTCTTGCGTAATTTATTTCTTTATCTTTTTCCCTCCTCTCGCTCTCTTTCGCTCGTTCTATCTTACACTCTTCCATATCATCAGCTGCGAAAGTTTCCGGATATTTTCTAATATCGTAGTTGAATAATTTTCCTGTTTGTAACGGAGCGCAGGCGCTCCCCAAGCCTCTGGGAATACGTGATTCCATTTTCACTGCTTTTCACTCGTCTATCGAATTATCCTCGTCACAAATAAAAACAAATAAGTCTCTGGGGCTCGGTGTTGTTTGCGGGATTCTATGGGGAGTTGAGGAATAAATATCCAACGGGAACTATTCAATTGCAAAGATAATTGTAAAAAAAAAATGAAAATGGCGGAGAAAAAGCAGATTAAAAAAAAAAAAATGTTCAAGCGTGGAATTACGAAACTGCACAAATGGGACGACTCCGGGGAATTGAAGGATTAAAAACGGTTAATTAATGGTGAAATCGATTAGGAAGCAAGCCGACATTCGTCGAGAACAAAAGGAAGTCTGGTGCTTTGTTCCTTGAGAACTGTTCGTCATAGGAAGAATAAAAAAGACGAAAAAAAGAATATGAGGCAGGCCAAAGGGGACACAATCCCTCCTTGATTATAATTATTATTATTATTTTATATGCACACGCAAAGAGTTAAGGTCGCGACGACCGGAAAGTCTCGCGAATCTCCTTGAAACGTCATGATCGTTCTGACACACATTCTCGTGGCTTGAGACTCCTCGCGTGCCTTCGAGTCTTGCCGCATAAATATATATTTATACGTATGAGAAGTCTATGATGCAGCTAATAGCCAACAAGGAGAAACACTCTCATCGGAGTTGTTCCTGAGGTTTACGTAAGTCGCGAAAGGGAATCGCGATTGCCCGCCACCTCTCGCGGTGCACATATGCCTCTCAATCGTGACTGAATTCAATCGAACCACTCCGCGAGTCCTTGTACCAAAGAAATCAACGGAATTCCAGCGAAAATACGATTTTGAACTTGGAAAATAATTATCGCATTAGAAATACCGTCAATTTTCAAATTTTATGAAAATTCGATGACTTGACGGTGGATTCGCATGACCCGGACGACACGAAAATATGGAAGAAAATTCGGACTCGAATTCCGTGCCGATCGAACGATGGTTTTGCAAAATGCATCGTAATTTAGAATTTTCTCAAATTATTGGGACACACTCTTCTATAATTATTGCAAAAATGGGGCGATCGTTCGACTGTATAGTGTCAAGAAGTTATTTCAGCCTTTAACAACGTAATTATGGGGAACTCCTTTTTTCGTAGCGGAATTTTATTTCACCGGCCGTTTTTTGATCGACACCTGCCATCGAAATATTTGAGCAAAATCAAGGGGCCGAAGCGAGAGAAAGAATGTGAAAGATGGAGGAGGAAAAGACCTTGAATTTGGAACTTCGCACCTGCATTGAGCTGCAGTATAATTTTCATCCAGCAGATGAGATCGAAAAAATCATGGCAAAGGCAATTTCTACGCCGCAACGAGCATTTTTGTTTTTTTTGTTGTTTTTTTCTGCTGGCAAGAAATAATGTTTTGACCGGTGCGGTAAACGATTGTTCAAGTTCGGTTAATGATTCAACGAGTTTGGCGAGTCCGCGGCCGGTTGCTCAGCACGCGCGATGACTTACCTCGTGAAAAGTTGGATTATTCTTGTTCCTGTTGCCGTTGGAGGTGTTGTTGATGGAGGAAAGGGCGGTAAGAGTCGCGGAGCCGACACCACCGATCGGCTTGCCGCTACCTTTCGTACCACCACCGCCGACATCCTTGTGCAACGTTCCTGGACTCTGCAATAAAGCAAAAAAAAAAACGTCTCATTTATTATAGAGTGGATATTAAATGGAATTGTTGTCGAGGTCTGCGGGGCTCGCAGCAAGGTCCAATTTTTCATTTATAAAACGTGTCAAACTGAATTATTTCTCACTTTGAAGTGAAAAGAAAAATCGGCTGAATTTCTGTTCCATCGATAAATAAATTAGCGCGACGAATCGATCCCGAAACTCAATTCGGAGCCTGGAGAAAATAATTCAATTAAAATAACCGAATTTGTGAGATTTTTATTTCAATCATTCAATTTTTCCGCTGTCATAATATCCGAAAAATTTCAAATCCACGTATCGAACACACACACACACTTTTTTGACTGTCAGCTCGCGATATAGGCCAAAGACGAGGCCTCGTGTTGCCTTCGATATCACAACGAAACAAGGGATGACGTGGGTGGCTCATTAATGAGCCGGATAAAGTCGGAAGAAAGAAGAAAAAAAGGGAAAACCAAAAGAGATACGAAGCGCGTTGCGGACATTATCAGTGCGACCACGTGTACGTCGTAAATACTGGAGTCATTAGGAAATTCAAAGAGTCAACAAAAGAATTATTTTCCACCGGAAGTTCCACCGGTGGATTTAACTTTCAACCAGTGAATAGCGCAATAAAAATCGATCTCCGCGTCATCCCGATACATTTATCCTTTCTCCACAGAAGAAAAACGTAAGCAATGGTAACGTTACCGCGACACAATTACGTGTTTTCCAATGACAACGACAATTACTCCTAAACACTAAAACGAGACTCTCGTGTTTGAGGGACACATGACATGAGGGAAATGTCTGTCTGTGTTTTTTTTTCCTTAACAATACATCGTGTGGCATCAAACGGCATGAGCGAGACAGAGACAATTAAACGAGTTCGTCTCGTGTTTCATGACAATGTACCCCTGACAATAGAATTGTCGCACAGCTGAGAAAAATATATACACGTGCATATGTATATAAAAGTTTTTGCGATGACACCAGATGCTTGCGGATGTTACTGTATCCTCGTTCTCGAGACCTTGGGACGATCCTCCTAGTACAAAAATATATCAAAGACACAAAACGAGCTCTTGTCTCTTCGAATTTCGGGTCAATAACACGACCTTCACTTTTATCACTGATTAATAAAATCCTCAAAACTTAGTAACCTCCAAAAATTACAATATTCTTAATTAATTGGTAAATTTGATGTGTTTGCGTTAATTAACGTAAATTTTCTTTTCATCGGAATTGATAAGAAAGGAGTGAGTAAGATTTATAAAAGAATTACGCAGCTGGTATGCTCGTTGACTTTCGGGAACGTTCTCTAATCTCCTTATGATTGAGTCCCAGGCAATCGATCAAAATTTCACAGACGCTCGAGTACGTTTTCATTCCGGATGAATATTTTTCAAAATAGTTTGATTAGAGAAATTGAGAGAATGGAACGACTGCGTTTGATGATTCGACCAGCACGGCACGAGGTCTTGATCATCACTGTCTCGCGATAGTTGCGGTGTAAGGTCTTTCCCCCGATTTTCTTATCGCACTATCGATCGCAAGCGAATTCGTTTTTTTCACTAGATTCATCAAAAACGCTATTGTCGCGTAGAGTTCCGATAAACGTACATTTGTAGAAAAGTATCACGTAACTCCGATCCGAGGCTTCGTGTTTTCTATTTATTGTTACAACAGCTGTCTCGTTATAGACGTGAAATAAAATCTATATTTCATTTTTACTTTTTTCATCTTTCATTTCTCCTGCTCGCCGACGAGATAATGTCCACCACGATTTCTTAAGCATATTCTTTAAATACGAAAAAAGCATATTGTGCGGTCAAGGGAACAAAAGAAAGAGCAGAGAAGTTGGGAAGAAATGATTAAAGACCGGGACAGAGGCATTTTTATTGCTACGATCTCGGGCTCTCTCACTTTTCTGGATTTTTAATGGAGGCAGGCAGAGGCGAGCAGCTCCATCTCTCGATGCAGATCTTTGCTTCCCACTCGCTCTTCGATCCAATAGAATATTTTCTATTGTCACAAAAAGCGTCGTCGTTAATTAATGAAGGAAAAAAATGAATAAGAAAATGCTTCACCCTGATTATTCTCGGGTAATGTGTTCGCGGAGCAAGGATGAGGTTATTGATTCTTGGAAAATGAGCGATTGATCGTTCCTGCGATATTCGACGTTGCTCATTTTTAATCAAGACAATTGAGTTGTTTAAGGACTTTGGCTCGGGGTCGACATTCGCTGAAGTTAATTGCAGCTTATTTTTTCCAACATATGTGACGTCACGAGCACACACGCGAGCAACGATATGCACAGAAAGGTTAAACAATTCCGGCGAACAAGTGACGAACGAGTCGTTTTGTTCTCCGAGCACGAATTCGACATTTTTCGTGGGCTGTTGAATTTTTTTCTGGATACCTCCCGGCTCCTTATCCCGTTTGAAACGTGGCACATGGCTCGGCCCATTTTTTATTTGCGAAATGAAGAAGAAAATGAATCTGATGGTTTATTATGAATTAATTAGTAAAATGATATCCCGCTGGAATATTCGTCGCGGAAGGAAAACACAAACGCATTCACCGCATTCGTGATGAACTGCGAATAATTAATTATCATAATTACTCGTTGCTCGTTGATTGGATGGAATATAAACGGACGATTCAGATAATCCAATAGTTAAATAAAACAAATTTCACTCACGCGGATAAAATTCAATAAAATTAAATTCATCCGTTTCGTTGGAATAAAATGCACGAATGAAAAATAAATTAGAGAAAAGAGGAAATTATTGCGCGGTTACAAAGGCGGTATTTTTGAGGCTGGAATATTTATCTTCGGGATTTAGAAGAGATTCTAGGACCGTTTGGTATCTCTTTTTTTTTTCTCTCCCAGTGGGGGCGTAAATAAGGCTCTAAAGCCCGCGGCGAAAGGAAATCCCAAAATCTTTGGGTTCGATGGTGAAAACCGAGGGACAGCTGCGGTGCAGTCCAAGATAAAAACGATGACACGGTGCGGGAGTGCGGGAGGTTGGCATGGCAAAGGGTGAAAAGAAGTAAAAGGAAAAATATCCATGGGATAAAGCGAGACCGGGAGTGAGGCACGTGAAAAAGGAAGTTGGTGAGATTGAGAAACGAAAAGGGCGAGTAAAAAAAAAGGGGAAAAAAAGAGAAGCGAAGAGGGTGGAGGATCGTGGCCTATCATTAGACACGAAGCGAAATTCGAGGCACACTTTTTTATTTTGTTTATTTCGCTCTCTCTCTCCGCGGGCGCGGAGGATTTCGTACAGATTTATTTTGGTCGAATGTATATTCGCGGAGTGTTGGTGAAAAAAAAGGGGATCGGGAAGACCTGGCTTTCGGAAGGAAAGCACGAGCTGGGCAGCAGGTGCTCGGATGTATCGAGAATTTAGCCTTCGACGTTTCAGCTGGAGTCCGAGAGCTCGCTCGATACTTTTTGCTCATGAGCAAATGAAAAAAAGAAGGAATAAAATGAAAGAAAAATAAAAATCTCATACGCAGGTGATCCTCGTCCTAAAGTTTACTCCGGGTGTGCCTCTCACAATATTCATTCGGGAAAGCTCTTTCTCGCCTCTCTCGACGTCTCGAGAGCCTCTCGAGTCAACAAGAAACGAGACGAGAAGCCTCTGGTAACGTTAAACACAGAGCGAGACAGAAAAGTGACCAAAGGAGCTGGAAGGACCGCACGAGAAAGAGAGACCGAGATCCAAAAGAGGCCTGACCTGTCGGGCCTGCACTCGACACTTTCCATCCTTGCCAATCCACAATGAAAATATTCCAAACGCTCGAAACATTTGTAGTATATATGACGCTACACAAGTTTCTTATTCAGATTCCCATTCGAATTGCTTTTCACTATTTTCATCCTCAGTGCAAACTGCATTCGTATGCACTCGAACGTCCCGCGAATTCCGAAGAGATAACAAAGAATAATTGAAAATTCCACAAAAGCGCGCGATATTTCCATTTGATTGAATTTTATTTTCATTTTTATACGATGAATCTCTATTTTGGCAATCCTTTCCCTCGATCCATCGAGCCCTCAATTAATTTCGGATGATTCGGCCCTCGGAGATTTTCCAGCGCAATGTCCTTCTCCGCGGCTGGATCCATGAAGCCAACAGGATCAGGAGGAGGGCAAAAAAAAAGAGCGAAAAAAGAAATACATAGAAAAAACAAGTTCACAGGTTGGCAGATGCATTCCAAGTCGCACACCTGGACATCTGCCAACCTGCTGCATCTCTAAAAGAGTCCTAACCAAAGCCAGTTCGCCAAAGTTTCGAAATAATCGAGTATGTCTTCCGAAGCATACCGTATACAGTTTCGTTTATAAAAACGGATCCTAACAAGCGACCAATAATTAGCCTTTTCACTTTTATTCCCGACGAGCCTAGAAACATCATTTCCGAGCACGAAAGGATCGATTAATGAATCGCTTCTTTCTTCTCCTGCCAGCAGCGGCACAAATGTCAAAATTCCAACGACCTCTGCGCCTCCAAGTGTCTAACAATTACTTCAATCGAAATAATCACCGAAGTACCGTAATCGACGTGCATGCGCGATCTCTATATACTATGTGTAAATGCGGAAAAGACATTGTGTATAGAGTTTATAGAGACGGGTCAAAATGACTACATAATCTTTGGTTCTCACTAGCCGTGGCAAAGCTCTCGATATTATTGTAGATTGGAGAGTTGTGCGCGATACTTGCGTGTGTTGACCGCGGCACCGATCACCTCTCTCGTATATCTCGATCGCGATAAATCTGTCGGTCGCAAGCAGCGAATAGCTGTTCAAAACCGATACAGTATTATTCTACATATGTATACGATTTAATGTTCAAATGGATGTACAAATATCTTGGCCGAGACAACTCGCATACCTGAATCTGATCTTATCAGATCGATATAACTTCCCATTCGATTGATATACCGTTTATATACGCTTCTCGATCGATACTAACTTTATACCGCACGAGCATTATTAACTGATCGTTTCGTTCGTATCGAATTAACGCGATTAAACGCGAAATCTTCTAATTCTTCTAATAGAGAAACGAAATGGACGAGGCTAAGGATTCATGAAATTATTGAAAAACCATTTTTCCCAATCAACTTTACGATTGCAACTCCATTTGAATATTTTCAAAATTATTACGCTATTAAATATCTATTATTTTAATTTTCTCGTTCCAAATAATGAGATTACGATTTATTATTATGGCCATTTAATTTTATTGTTATTTACGAATACTTAAACTTTTTTCTAGCAACTTTATCATCGCCATTTGATACTCGCTTCACGTCCGTTCGTAAACAGCAATTGCACTCGCAATTCAAAAGACTCTCTCGAGCATCCACGACAGATTTACGCGATCAATCACTCGATCGAGCGTCTCTCTTGAAAAGAGAGATAAAAAAACACGGAGAAGAAAGAAATGAACCATCGCGCCTTTTATATAGAGTGGGAGTAACGTACTGAGGCAGGTGCCCGTATCATCAATTCACGCGTAGGAAAAACGTGCTTTGTCCTCTCGTACCATCGCATCGTCTTTAGACGTTTCCGTGAATTCCTCGTGCCATTCTATGTGCGCGGCCTCTCGCGCTGTGTACGCGCTCCAGGAATTATAATTGTACAAACCTCTCTGACCGTCCATTCGATCTCACATCTTTTCACCTTACTACCTCGAGAACTTTAAAGACGTAGAACTTTTTATTCGCTCATTTGGATTGAAATTCAACGATCGGAACAATTTTTTAATGAAAAATTTAATAAAATCGAAAAACGTTTCATTAAGGGCTGCCTGATGTCTCGAAATGTTGAAAAATTAATGTCGAGCTCAAACTCCAAGTCCGAATTGCGATCGAACAATATTTACGAAAACTGCAACTCGATGTATCGATTATTTTTTTTTCAAAACTCTCACGTTTTTGAATAAAATTTGGTTTATTCAGAGACTGGAGGGAATAAAATGATTATCGTTGCGTCCATCGAAATGTTATCAATCGATCGGCACAAAATGAATGAGAAATGGATAGATTGACGTTATCGCGTGGGATATGAATATTTTCGAGGATCGCTAAATCAAAGTACCGCTAAGTTCCTGATAGGATAATCGCCACAGGAAAGAAAGGACGAGAAGAAAGAAAGCCGAAAACCAGTTTTGGAAATGTTGTACAAACCGTTATGGTATTTTTTTTATTTTCTCGCACTGTATATGCAGGACAATGATTCACTCGAACCGCGGGGCTTAAAATCCACGTTCGCCCCGGAGTTCACTAACATCGAATAATGTGCAATATTTCCAACGAATCCGATGCACGATCTCGTGAACCGGTTCGCATTATTTTTGGAGATATCGTATCGCAAGTACTGCGAAAAGATTACGCAGCTGTTCGGAATATATTGAAACGCAAGAAGCACGTCGTAAAAATTGCATTTTTTCATGGGCAAAGGATGCACGTTTTTGTGAGAGATTCAACGATGATTTTCAGAGTTCGGAATGTTTCTTCTTTCGTGAAACTCGACGTGCAGGCAACAGAGGCTCAGGGTGACATATAAATATGAACGAAAAAACAACGTAACCTTATGAGGATTAAATGACGGAGGTAAATAAATTCGAGCACGTTGAAGTTTGAGGTAGCGTTTATCAAGTTTGTGCTGCTGTGTTACGCGTTGATAAATACGAGCGTTTGAGATTAAAGGAGAATCATTAAATTCATCGTAATCATAAAGCGGTTTGTCAGGTTTGTGTGGATATGGGAAATAAACGGATTGTCGGAACATTTGTAAAAATAAACGAGGCACACAAAAAGGAGGACGAAGGGATGAATTTGCAGTGGCTCAGAAAAAAAAGCTAAAAATAAAAGATCGTCATGTAGGTCGAAGTTTCGTATCGTTATCTGCCTCCTTCTTCTCGCGAGATTTCTCTCTCTCTAAAACTTGATTTTTCTTGGTCTCTCGAGAATTAAAGACGAGGCATCGAAAAAATTGAGGGCTCGCGTATGTTTTTTTTGTGTTTTTCTTCATTTTTTTCTTCGAGAACATATGGAAATGTTGGTGCACAGCTGCAGCGTTCGTTTGCGAGCGTTGCGGGGGGTTAAACGTTTCAGTGAAACGAGTTTAAAGAATCTTCTCTCTTTTTCTCTGGCTGGTCGCGGTTTATTGGGCTTTATGTGTGTCACAGCTTGGAGAATTTGAGTGCATGCTCATTGCTCTTTCAAGACGAAGCACCACGCACTTTCCTTAAGTAGAGGATCGCCTCTTATTCAATTGGATAAAACGAAGTTTTGATACGGAAATGCAACGAATCACGATAAAAACTGCACAAATTTCGCGCGGAAACTTGTACCGAGTGCGAACTGCGACGCGTCAGACAAATGGAAAACAAGGACATTTTCTCGAGCAATTTCAAACTGTCCCAGAAATTAATTCTCACGCGATAGCGAATGCTCGTTCGTTGCGGGAGAAAGTAAATTAGAAAAAATAAAGATGTCAAAATATTGCGAGCCTCTAAAGAGAGACAGAGAGAGAGAGAGAGAGAGAGAGAGAGAGAGAGAGAGAGAGAGTGCGAGAAAGATTAGGCAGAGAAGAAAAAGGCGTCATAAATATAGTTGGATAACGAGAGTCTCGGAAGATCGCAAAGTATTTTCTTAAGTAGGTCAACGTTCAATTGTCTCATGCACCGTTGCGTGAAGTGCGCGTGCCGGAGTTACGAGAAAAATATATATATATCCTGTTAACTTTTATATACGAGGAGCGCACAGGAGAGTCGACATAGCAAAGAGCAGTATAACGACGACGCCCTGTGTATCGCAAACGAGACGTCGCCTTGTTGCATTTGAGCTTGTTGAAAAAAACGCGAGCAGCGGCTCTTTCATTTCGAGGAACCTTCCGACCACTCTATACTCTTGTCCCCCCATATATCCACCCATGTACAATCGCACCAACACCTTCATACGTATTAACTATTTTAAAAAAAGTCCGAATACAGGCTACTCGATGAATAATACAGCGAAGAATCACGCAGGAGGAGAATGATGGGCGTCACGAGAGTGTGCATGCCCCTGTGCTCGACTTCTCGCACTCGGTCCATCATCAGCTGAGAGTAGTCGCTACGATCCACTACCAAGCGACGATCGTGAACTATTAGAAAAATTCATTTCTGCAAAAATCTCTGGACCATAATGATTTTTATGAAACAGTGATGTTAAATACATGGAACGATTCGAAATTATTATAATTTAATGAAATTTGGTCAGCAAACTCTTTAGTATCAAATATAAATGTGCAAATTTTTCAAGATTTTTCTTCTACATAGTTTTCGAGTTATTGGCCACGAGTTATTGGATCTTTTGCATATTCTAAACTCAGATTATTCGACAACTATGCGGACGAAAAATATAAAAAAAATGGTGTCATCGTATTTGATGCTAAAGAAATATTATCACGAAATTTTATAAAATTCTTATCATTTTTTCGTATATGTAGCGAACCTCCTTGAATTTAATTTTGTCGCGATTCAAATATATTCGTGGATGGGAATGATTGATTATTTATTGGAAGCAAATGGACGTAATGCGGAGACTTTTACTTGAGAAAGTAAAAACTTGATTGGACATGAGGGAGAGAGAGAAAATCCTAATCGACTCGTAGGCCAACGCGAGTCCAACTTTTCTTCTTTGTTCGATAAACTAATGTGACTGTGTGAGCTCGAAAGACAGAACAAGGCTGTTCTATGGAGCTCCACACAAACGGGCGAAAAACTCTCATACTGGTTATGTGTCCACAGAGAGCAAACGGTTTCACCATTCACAAATGGGCCTGAGAGTTAACCGTACGCCGCTAATGCGTCGAACGGTTTCTCCCCCGATCGATCCTCACCGCTCTAATTGGCACTCGTGAAAACGTCAGCCACCTAACCATTCTTCGAGCTATATGCCGAGACCTGAAGTAACATATCACTATATATAGTGCGTGCATTGAATTTACAAAGTTTTCGGCCAACCGCCATTCGAGTTGGCGTAGCACCTTTTTATTTTTTGTCTTTGTTAGAAATTTCCTCGAGCTCTTGTTCGCCCTCACTCCGTAACCGAAACGTACCGAGAGCAGCAAAAATTAACGAAAAGTTGGCGAATATGGAAAACGCGGAACAATGAATCAATCAAAAGTTCCGAAACAGAAGAAACCTCGAGTTTCTCTCCGACGACTCCAATCGACTTAAACTCGCTCCCAAATTTCCTTCAACCTTCAGAGGCTAAAGAGATGACTAAGGTTTTTACTCCGATACGAAATTAAATAATTCCATTAAATTCGAATTCTATACCGCGCGCCTATTTCTTGCTAAAGAATCCGAGCGAGAAGCTCCGCGAGGATGAAAAAATCACGAATTCTGGAGAAAATGCTGCAATCCCGATAATGAGACTGTTTGCATGTTATGTATGGACCAATAATCGTCCCTGCAGTTTAATTCAATCGAGAATATGATTTCGGCTTTTTATTTCAAAAAACTCAACAATTATTTCGATCCTTGTATTAAATTCAGTAAATAAAATTTATTGGAATTTTATAAAGTGGTGAATTTCAGCTGATTCGTGATGTTCGTTTCCGTGCAAAAATAACACTCGAAAAACAGCGATCAGAAACATTTTTGCAGCGGGAATCAATGTACACAGAGATACACGAAGGGAAGGATCGTGCTCGCGGTGAATTTCCCACGTGCTTCATTCTCCTCTGCAATCGAGAAGTTGGCTATGATGCAGCGGAGTATTTCATAACGTAATAATATAGTGACGAAAAAAACGAGTGGCCGAGTCTATACAGATATCGAGGTGGATGTAATAGGAATATCTGATGTATATGTGAGCAATAACCAAAGTATATACGCAGCTGATATACGACGAGCAGTCTGGTCGAAGAGCCATGGACATCTTCATGCTTCGATCAACAGCAGGGTCGGGCAGACCTGGGTTAACCAGCTCTCTCACTCCATCTACGGAAATCCGATGCATAAAGGGTGTACGAAAATTACTCTGAACTATGCCAACCACGAGGCTTATCCATGTAAAAGAAAAAAAAATACTCCAAAGTCTTTTGGACCGCGAAGTCAATGAATTTCGATTCCCTCATGAGTTGGTACAGAAATTCTAAACGTAAAGTCATTGATACTGCATTTTTGGGCTTATCGATGCATTGGCAGAATTCCTCGATATCCTAATGAGTCGATTCACTTGGTTTATTGATTATTTACCTTTTGCGAGAATCGTTTTGGTCCAAAGTCCGAAATTCGGGTCTCTTGATTGATTTTTTGTTCAATTTCTTACAGTTTTTTTGGTTAACCGAACTTGGAAGATTCTCGCAGAGAGGTCAGTGTGCACCTTGGATCGTTAATTACGATGTAAACGTGAATATCGTTTGAGAATAGTTTTTATAAAGAAATAGTAGGGGTTAAAGTTGGAGAGGTGGAAAAAAGGCGAACGAAAAAGGTAAAAGTGAGGAGAGGTCAGGAGGAAGACGAAGAGAAGACGAGCAGATGAGAAGAGACTCGAGACGAGCCTCGTAAGGTTCGCGGGAAGTGTGTTGTTCCAGAGTGGCGTTAGGGCTCGTAATGAAAGCGCCGAGTTGGGTACGCGCGGTGGTTGGTCTACGTGATGTTCTCGAGCATCGAGAATATTACCAGCACGTAAGAGAACGGACGGCGGAGAGAAGAGAGCGCGAGGGAGGGAGGGTGTGAGCTGTATACGTCAAGCCATAAAGGTAAAAGAGTCGGTTACTCCAAAAGTACGTCGTATTAATGCGAGAAACGAGGCAGCTTCGAGATGGGAATTCCTCTCGGGGCAAATATGCCATAAAGAATATTTCGCTGCAGCAGCAACAGCAGACTGCAATATTTTTTATGGGGCCCTATGAATCCTCATTATTGAGAAAATGGGAGCCACGAGAAGCGGCAAGAATGTCAGTTTGTCGTTTGGAATAAATAAGTTCGATCCTTGTTTTCTCGGAATATCGAAATCAAATGAAAAAATAAATAAATTTTGTAGCAACGTAAGAAAAAAGGCATTGATCATGGAGATCCAATAATTTCGTAAATTTATTAACATGTTTCACTTCCGGCTTCGTTCTGGACGGCGTAAAAATATCAAACGATTTATACCGATCAGATAAGACGGAGGCTGGACCGCACATTATTTTTATTTAGATGACCATGTTAAATATGCTTGGGGTATAGATTGTCAGGAGTCCTGGGAGATAAGATTGTTCGGGATGCTGGCGATAAGATAAACCAAATTTCTCGGGCAAATGGTTTATTCGTTGATTATGGGGATAAGAGGATGTGAGATAAAGGGAGGAGCCGAGAAAAATGTCTCTCTGTTTATCTATATTCAGAGAAACTGATAAACCCGGTTAAGAAATATCAATAGAGATATCTTATTCTCTTTTCTACACTTTTCCCGAGTTAGTACGAGTTACAAGTGAGGACAAATACTGCAAGTAGGTTTATGGAGTATCGGAATAAGTCTTATCGTTATTTCCTCCATGAGACATTCGAGAAATTTCAATTGCATGTGGTAAAATGTGAGAAAATGGGGAACGAGATAAAAAACGTAATAAAATGTGAATGTAAATACGTTCGTGAATGCAATTGGGACGACGAGGCCCCTCCTCGATGAAACCTTTGCCAGTAAAAGCTGCGCTAAGAGCAGACAAGCCCCGCGATACGAATTAAGCTTGAATTTGATTTTTCGCATGTTTTCTCTCCGCGGCATCGATCTCTCGGCAAGAAGGAACAAGGTCAAAGCGCAAGTCGACCTCGTACGTTGCAGACTCGTCTCGGACATTCGAAACGTCATTGCAGGCTTCCTGAACGCCCCGAGCAAGTTTCTCGAGTTCCGGCCTCTTAAGACTCGCGTATGTATCCACCAAATGGTACACCGCGCATTGAGACATACGCACACATTCGCCTTTGTACATAAATCCGTATTATAACCATCGTCCCAAGAGTGAGAGCAAGTTGGAAATAGCAAATCCAAGGAGAGCCTCGATAAAAATTGTTCCCGTCAGACTTTTGTGTGTGTTGCACGGCTCAGAATGTACACCGCAACGCTAGAATCTCGTTTTACAAACTAGGAGGTCAACATTTACGTCGTACACAATTTTTTCATTAAATTATCCATTGTAGCAGAAAAAAAATCACAGTTTCTCTGCGGAATTTCTTTAAAGTTCGAAAACGACGAAGAAATTTTTTTTCGAACGATTAGAGATTTTCTAGCGCAGAAAAAATCGTCGTTAACGTCGTAACGCTTTTCCTTTCGCGTCAAAGCAGTATTTTTGTCTCGGGCCTATAGTTTCTCGAGCGTAGGTGACGAGCGGTAATCGAATTATTGATTCATCGAATCAGCGTCTGTGGGAGAGACCAAGGGGCTGGAAATAATGATTCTGAAGATGCTGATAGTTGGAGCCTTGACTCTGTACGTGGGTACAGCATGCGAAGAGCTTCATGCTGCTTGAGCTTTATCGATGTATACGAATTTATTCACCATACGAAGTCTCGTGTCGAAAAAAAAAATAGAAAACAAAAATAGAATCCGTAAAAGCAAACCGACACGGCATCGGTGGGCTCGAGGGAAAAAATGGTGAAATGGGTGCCGGAGCTGAGGATACGAGGGATAGAAAGCATCGCACACATGGTCAAGAGAAGCTTTTGCTTGTCGAATAAACGAGAGGAAGAGAGACAAAGAGCAATACTCGAGAAAGCATCACCAACGGGAAGATTTCTGTTAAATTAGGGTCGTTAAACGCCTTCGGCTCCAAGGTTGGGCCTCGTGTGTTCATCTCGAGATCTTTCATCTCAGGCTCCCGGTACAGGGCCTTTTATTCGAAAACAATAAACTTTCAACATTCCCCACTAACCCCAAACATTTGTCAATAAAAAACAAATGACCTTGGACGATGAAAACTCCATTTTCATTGAATTTCTTCGTGAAATAAAATCAAACGATTTAGAATCAACGACAAAGTTCCACGATGCCTTGATTTTAATTTCCAATTAAAAAATCGTGACTAAAATCGTCTAAACTCCGACCCACGACCTGCAGGATTGTTCATCCCGCTTCGTGGCAAGCAGCGAATGTAATAATCATTCAAATACAAGAAGACTTGTCGATTTTTCGTTAACTGCCCCGTGTACGTCGCAATGGACAACTCTCAAGTGCAACGTTGCATCCTCTTCGTGGCTTCTCGCGATCGTTTCAAACTCGTAGGTAGCTCGCCACGAAAGTTCCCGAGCAAAGAGCGTAGGAAACAAAGACCCATGGCATTTTTTTCATTTCTCATTCTCTCCGAAGACGGAGCGGAATTAATTAACAAATATTTTCGACGTTTATTTATATTATAAAAGAATTTTTGAAATTTTTAAATAAATTTATATTAGCAAATAAATACGTGAACAAATAGAAACTTTTCGTGGACATATTTGATGGCTTTCCATGGCGTACGTACGTGTCGTCCAACATTAAACGCCCGTCCGCATTTATTTCATTTTTATTTCTCTCCGAGGACGGAAAGCGGAATTGATTAACAAAAATCTTCGTCGTTTATTTATTTTATAAATAAATAGGTCAATAAATTCAAATTTTTTGTGGACATATTTGATGGCTTTCCATGGTGTATCCATGTGTTGTTTCACATTCAACGGCCGTCCATGTAACCGAGTGTTTGCCTTGAAAATTCTCACCTGCATAGCAAATATCTATAGACCTAAGAGTATGGGCTGCGTTACTTTATACTTTGCCGAGAGGCTGCATCGTCGAGACTCGAACGTGGCCTACGCACGTGAACAACTGGTTTCTAAAAGCGAATAGTACAACGCCGAGGTAGACAGCGATACATATAACATTTTGTCTGTAACGAAAGAGACTGGGGATCCATATTGTTACGTAAATTTTTTTGAATTTTGAGTCAATCGATTTTTTTTCTCGAGATGGCAAAATCTTTTGACGTTCGATTTCGTCAAGTTTCCATAATTAACGATCATCGGGAATAACCGAGCGGAGGCTCTCGCTGCGAAAGTTAAACCGCTCGACAGATTAACCGTGCGAACTTTTATCGTCGCAACACATGTACGCGCGTCTGCGTGTACATATTACACGTGGAACGTATAAGCAAAAGGTAGCACAAAGAGGGACGAAACTTTCACGGCCAAGGGGTCCGGAGACGACGTCGACGACCAGGTCAGTTTGAAACGAGGGGACGAGGCGTTTGCCAGGCACAGGTATAAAGTATAGAAAATAAAAAAGGAACCAAGAGATGAACAGAGACGAGAGAGACTGGCTGCGAAGCAGCGAGATCTTTCGAGACTCGTATCTGACGCAATAAAATCCACAGGAATATTCACGTCAATCTCTCTCTCTCTCTCTCTCTCTCGAATTCTACGACAATTGGCATACCTGCCGTTCGGAATATTCCTATACAATCATCCTCTCACTAACCCCTCTTAATCCCTCGCTCAATGCCCAAATAATCACTCGAGTTTATAAAACAACCACAAGTAACTAATCCAATTACGATAAACAGATTATGAATATCTGTTTTGGGTTCTATTTTATTACAGCTCAATGATGGCCCAATAAATATGACAATGAAGTTTGCAACGTTGAGGTCCAACGAAAAATACCTTTTACTATTTATTGTTGGTGCAATTTCAAAAACCATGACAGTTTTCGTAACGATTTTTTATTTGGATCTTGAAAAAAAAATCGATTCATTGCCTTCACAAAATATTGGATGAGAATCATGAGTTTTGCTCGAAAAAAAAAACAGAATTTCGTTGCATCCCAACGATGCAAACTGCAACATCGTTACTAAATCCGATTCCCATCAGCGAATCTCGTGTCACTTGAGTTCGCAACGTGTTGGGGTCCAGCGAAAAATACTTTTTCTATTTATTTTGTTCCATTTTAAAAACCTCGACAATTTTAATCCCAATTTCGTGTTTGGATCGTAACAAAAACGATTGTTTTTTGAATATTGAGATGGTCCGGATCTCTTGATACAAAAAAGCGAGTTTCGAGTCTCGAGATACTTTTGAAAAACTCCTTTTCACATTCTTTCAGAATTTTAGTCGAAATTTCGTTATTTTATCGGATTAAAGCGATACGCTCGATCCCTCAACTATAGAGTAAGGCTTCCAGTCATATGAGCGTGTAATTTGTATCCCGAGGCGAATCGCCTCGTTGTTGTGATGGGGCGGTGATTCTGGATTTATAATGGTGAGTGTATAGGTGTGAGTTTGCTCGCCAAGCATACGAGCTGTCTGTGAGAGGATCCTCGAGAGTGTTTTGTCGGTAAAAAGGTACGAGGGAGGAAATTCTCTGCGGAAAGTGGAGCATCGTGTCACGCTTCGAATTTATCAAATTTCCAAAAGAAATAATGACGATTCGAGTCCATTGTGTCGAGAAAAACCTCGAGATCTCGCTAAGCACATGAATTTTTCTTCGTGGGTTTTAATCTCTGGATTTTCGTCTCGTGCATACGAATTTGTAGTTTTTCGTTGAAACGATCCGTCGAGCATTGCTTCGTGGAAAATTGTTTGGAAATTTCAATCTTTCGTTTTTCTCGTGCTCATAGTTTCGGATCCAGGCATCCACTTTCCCCATATCCTGAGGTCTCTTTTTTATGTTACTTTTCGGTCGACAATGGATTTGATTCGTAGCAGGTATACGACCGGGATGATTCAAAAGGTTGCTCACTCGAGAATACTACGCAGAAGATAAAGTGCGAGGACGAAAGAGGAACCAAGAGAGAGAGAGAGAGAGAGGAGAGACATCACAGCAGGCGCACCTTTTCTTCTGATCCGAGACGTTCCTTTCCACTCTGTATCTTCGGGGAGTTGAGAAGGATTCCGGATATTTCTGCATAGTTGTTTGGGCTTTCGTGTTTCCGAATACGTCGCGGATGAATATCTTCGCTCGGATTCTCTCGCACGTTTCGGAAACGTCGAGGATATCGGAGATTTCGCTGTCTCGACAATAATTCCCGACTCCAGTCGAAATTCTCGGGAAACTTTATTATTCGCCGTCGAGGATTTCCCATGATTTAAGAGCCGCTGCGTAAAATTAAGTGTCCGAATCCTCGGGAGGCGACGTATACGGGAGTATCGTATTAAATTGTTTTTTTTTTTTTTTTTCCTTAAAATTTGACACGAAAACGTTTTTTTTTCGGTTTTTTGTATTTCCCGCGATTTTAATTCGAGACTCGAGTAATTTTCGTCTCCCTCCAATCGCTGAAATCGTACCTTCAGGATCGACGTACGAAATGGAAAGAAAAAAAGGGAATTAGACTGCAAGAGCCGACTGTAAATTGGGCGCGTGTGCGAGAGACTCTTAGCACCCTTCTGTCAATTTTTTTTTCGGCTTTCATTCCACTTGTACGCATCGTGCTCAAGTATTTGCAAAAAACATACAGTCCCAACTGTTCTCTGAAAGACACAGACACACACGAACGTGAAAAAAAGTTTGGTTCTTGTTTTTTTTCTCCCTGTTGAAAACCACATATCCATTTTACTTTATGTACTTCTTGCCAGTGTTTTTTTTCTCTTTTGTTGCGCCCCGCAGCCTCGAGTCTGTTCGTCTCTTTTTTCAGAACTCTCGTGGCGCATCTCACTCCAACGCTTTTTCACTTCTCCCATACACGTTTCATTCGCTCCAACTGCATGTGCTCTCCCCGTTCGTCTGTCCACACCAAACGCCGAACGGGTTGACGCGCCCTATACTTCTCTTTTCTCCCTTCAACACCTTCGCACTCTATTCTCGAAACAGCCATATTTATATTTAGGACGAACTTATGAGCCCTACGAAATTTCTGTGTAGCTCGATAGAAAAATATTCTTTTTGTTTTGGATGTTCTAAAACTTTTTGGGAGAGTCTCGAATTCTATGGAAAATTCATTCTCGAGCACAGGCTCAGAACGAGGAACGTCTGATCCTCGTACCTGAACGTTGCGTAGGAATTTTGAGCTCTGGGAAAAATAGAAAAAAATATTCTTTTCGATGAATCTTCTAAAACTTTTTGGGAGAGTCTCGAATTCTTTGGAAAAGTCATTCTCGAGCAGGCTCAGAACGAGGAACGTCTGATCCCTCGTACCTGAACGTTGCGCAAGAATTTTGGGCCCTGGGACAAAATGAAAGGAATTTCGTTGAAGGACGTAAACTTCGACACTCTTCGGAATCGTCAACAACAATAAAAACAAAAAATCCGATAAATTTGTTCAAACACGAAGGATTGAGGGGAGACACGGGTTCGTGTTTTAAGTTACAGGGAAAACGAGACACAAAATTATGGTTCAACGTACGTTGAATAGAGCCATTGGCCCGCGCCTCCGAATGCCCATGAGTCGTTCCTCAATTTTCGCGTGTGTCGCATGTGCTCTTCTTATCTCACTCGCTCCCATGATTAGCATTTTTTTCTTTTTACCCTTTCTTTCTTGAGGCGTTTTAACTTTTTCGTCTGGCGAGTGACGAAATTCAATTTCATTGAATTTTGCCGTTTATTCTCCAAACTTTTTGGTTATTGTGAGAAAATCGATTTATTTTCAGAAACTTTGAATATTTTTTCACGGTTTTCTGAGTTATTCGGGTCAATACGACCCAGAGCCGTCTCGTTACGAAATTATACAAATGTTTATCGTTTCTTTTCGTATAACTGTAACGGATCTTGAGTGTTTGTGTATTTAATATTCGCGAGAGAAGAGAAGAGTGTTGTGTCAGACTCCCGGGGAGATGAACTCTCCCAGGGATCGAGACTCGTTGTCCTCGTGAATGCAACCGTGAATTTTCGCATCCCCGTTATCTGCATACGCACTCTTGTGTACTCTCGTGCGGTCAAACGAGGTCAACGAGCCACAAAGATGCGACTAATAATTTAGTGAGTTTTTATATTGAAAATAATAAAAATTGTTGATTTTTAAATGTCAATTACATTTCCTGAGTATCTTATTGTTGTCTGGCTACTGTACGATATTTATTCTCTATTATATTTAATTGAGAGCCATATTGAAGAAAGACATTAATTATCCATTGTCTGCGTGCGGACTCCGAAGAATTTTTACAGCCCCATTAAATTTTTTCCCCGATCGTTTAATTTATTGTTTATCCTGCACGAAACCTTTTTCTTCGGGAGCAAAAATGCCTCGTGAAATTTTAGTGGCTGAACGAAAAATTACATCGACCGGTCGCACTGCACTTTTTTTTAATACCTTTGTTTTTACTATTAATGGAAAATTGTGAGCCTCGTAAGAAATGTTAGTTTTTTTTTTAACATATTTTTTCACTTGGTCCCGAGACCGAATGGGGTTAGCGTTAATGAGGCTGAAAAATATTTATTTTCTTCAGCACAATGTGCCTTTTTATTTTATACTTTTACTCAAACTCTGCAACTCACTATATCACGTTTTTTCGTTCGAGTTCTCGAAATCAAAGGGTTGATAGAGAACCACCCAGAATTGTGAGAGCCCTGGCTCTCTCTCTCTCTCTCTCTCTCTCTCTCTCTCTCTCTCCTTCTCTCTCTTTCTCGCCCTCGCGCGCTCTTTGTCACGCACTAACGTATTTTTCAAACAGCTGGCCTTTATTTCTTCGCTTCACGCTTTCCGTGCATTTATAATGAGACGTCTCTGAATGTGCAGAGAAAAATTATTTTCTTCGTGTTATTTTGCCAATAATTTGAATTTTCGATTAAAAAATTTTTTTTACTTCGATGATTGCGAAACTATTTTCTTCGTGTTTTTATGGCGAATAGGAAAGACCACAAATAGGAAATAAAAAGCAATCAGCAAGGTCAAGTAGATATTTTGATTTTGGAAAAAAATTATGACCGAAATGTCCGGAGATTTTTTGGAATATGTTCGTATAATTTGCAGATCGATCGTGCGTTGGAAATCAGTCGAGCACTGGTCTCTACGAATTGACACTAAAAATAGAACAATTCGAAAACGACAGAGTCTTTGTTATGTTGACGTTTCGCGTCAACTGAGTTTTCCTTCGTTACTGACCTTTGCTCTGCTTTTATAAATGTACGTAGCAAAAGTGTTAGTCTATAAATATGGACTGCGATCGAGCGAGTTTCTTCAGAAGGAATTCGGCGAAATTTTAAAAGAGCTTCGTTGTCGAAGGATTATTTAAAATTTACTTACATCGTAGAGGGATTTGAGTTTCACGTGGTTGAGTGCAGGCACGTCGACCATCGAGCATTTGAGCAAAATCGTCGTAGTCTGGCTCGGCATTGTTGTGTTTTTTTTTCGTACGAATTTTCGTTGCTTGATTAACACTTTGAATTTATATCACCTGTCGGCTCTTGGACCGAAGAGTGTCATTTTTAATTATCCTCAATATTGCGCATTTGTGATAAAAAATATTGAAAATATCATTCGGAAGATTCCGAGTAGAGCGATATTTTTCGATGTATTTCGCGAACGCGTGCTCGAGAGAAAAGTGTCCCGGAACGCCAGGGACTTTCCTAGAAAAACGCGGGATACGCAGAATCGCTGAATCGCGCGCGATATTCCGGAGAAGCCGGACAGGCGTGGAAAAATTTTGATAGCCTTTGTTTTCGTTGTGTTCCCTTGTTCGCGATAAACACTCCGTCAAATCGTTCACAACAAGGAGTTCGAAAGGACGAACGATAGAGGAAAATAATACGAAAATAAATAAATAAATAGGAATCACGACAGAGAAGCTGACGAGCTTCGACAGTGATTTCCACTGGTTGTCCACGAAATTCACTCGAAAAACATTAATGGAAATAGCCGCGGAAACACTATCGACCACTTGCTAAGTTATTTTTCATTCAAATTCTTTGTCTAGCGTCAAAAAGACCCTGTGACAAAAGTAATTTGGCAGTGATAGAAATTTGGCAGTGTCAATATAGCCTTGACATTATTTGGACGAAAAATTCATTCGAATTTCCTAATAATTCGCATCACAGTGTCGCGCCTCGCGAGGTGTGTTTATGTTTTTTCGCGCGAAATTTCGTCGACCGAGCGTCAACGCATCGAGACCGAGATACAGATTAATTTTTCTTATTTTCTCGGTGATTATTCCAGTTGAAAAACTCCACACAAGCTCAAAGCCTCAAGTCCGAAAACAGTCTTTTGGCACTGATATTTTTTACATTTTATTAACCACGTATAAACATTTTTGGGGTTTAGAAAATTGATGCGAAATACTCTTGATGCGATTGGAAGGAATAATAGGAAAAAAGTGGGATACACGATGCAAGGACAGCGAATAGAAAAAATTGGAAAAAAACTTCGTAGGCCCCCCGGATTTTTAGTGGCTGCGCTACGGAGCCGAAGGCGCTCTATCGCCTCACCGTGCTTGACTGACCGACTGGTTTTCACTAGCAGTCACTTTGAAACGCCGAGTTGGGAATTGTAGTAGAGGCTGTCCCTCTCTCCCTCGGCGACGAGCTTAACCCTCCGACTCTCGATGCCTTTATCTCTCCTTCTTTCTTTCTTTCTTTCTTTCTCTCTTGTTCTTTCTATATACATATTTATACGCGCACACATACTGCATATATATAAATACGAGTACCTTACTTACATATTTATATATGTACGTAGAATTACTATAGTTTACGTACAGTTGTACAGTTGGGTGTTGCGAGCTCGAGAGCGCTTGAACGTTCGGCGCTATCCCCTCTCCAAATTTCTTTTCTCTCTCCCTGCAACTCTGTCGCTTTGTGTCTCTCTTTTTCTCTTGTACGAGCCTCAAGAGTTTTCGTGATCTCAACCAATCGACGATACTCCAAGACTCGAACATGCTCCACGCGTCTTTGAGCGCAGTACGCATTGCACTCTCGAAGCACTCGTGCACTCGATCCTCTCGGGTCCGCAGTGCAGTACATTGTTGCCCTCTGTCGTCGATTCTCTGTAGTTTCTTTCAAAATAAGTCTCTATTTTCGCTTTGTTTACATTACCACCAGAAATCGTATTTTCTTGTTTTTCTTTCGAGTTTCTTTACAAACGCACGTTTCTGAATCCTTTCGGGGAGAATCTACGATTGAATAAATGCCTCTGTTTATTTTCGGCTCTCCAGTACATTATTCTCTAAGTTTACGAAGGACGATGACCATTTTTTCCGGAAGAATATCGAAAGATTTCAAAATAAACTGTCGTTACACTTTCCCATAAATTCGAGCCATGACGCAATAACTTTTCTTCGTTAATTTCACGATCTCCTGCCAGGTGGCGCTTCGAGCACCCACTCGGACGATTCCGAGCGTAAATAAATGCTAGTGTTCCGAAAGTAAAGCGCGCGTGCTTCTCGCAATCGGTGACTTTTCGTTCGTATGACTCTGACCTCGAACCAAGGATACTGTTTTCTAAAGCCTTTGATAAGCACGTACTGCATTTATCATTGTTGTCTATAGCTCTAATTGTGACGGAGAAACATCAAACGTGGAAACGCGAGATTTTATGTCTATTTTGTCAGCACAAAGAGCGCCCAAAGAATCAATGATTTTTCCTATTTTCATCGTCGTTTGTTGACGTTCATTATTTTAGTTCGAGAGAGCCATCACGAGGGAAGATTATTTCAACGAAATACTGATACATTTTCCCGGTCACGTAATGGCAACGGTTTGTAACGGTTTTCGATACACAATGCGCTCTCCACGAGGACATTGTGTATAAGAGTTCGGAGCTTCATCGTCAATTCGTGCCTCACCAATATATACGGTTTTGCCCTCCGTCTTACGTATATACCGATTCGTTCAAAAGTTCATCAAACCCTGGATCAAGTTTTCTCGCGAAACAGCCTAACAAAATGCTCCAAAAAGCTTTTCTCCTTCGAATCAAAATTCCATGAAAGCCGAGACATTCGCAGTGTTTTCTTTTTCGCTCTGAACACTTGCGGCTCTTGTAAACGATTCCGTACATTTTGGAGGTTAGATAACCACGTTGGCGCATCGAGAAACAACAAGGGCGTAGCCATTGTACCAAACCGGACGGCCACAGAGAGAGAGAGAGAGGGGGAGGGAGGGACAAAGGCAAAGCAGAAAATAAAGGGGGGAAAAAAGATCTTGGGATGAGACCGGAGGCACGGACATTTTTTCTTTCTCGGCCACGGTAACGAGAGAATCAGAAAGATGAAGGAGAGAATAAAGAATGAAAAAAAATCGTATATACACGTGAATACGCCCAAATGTGTTCGTTTATACCGTTGAGATGAGTTCGAGGAACTTCTGTGCCCTGAAAATTGACGTTCGTGTGCGTGTGGACGAGCCTTGTCTGAGCGGCCAGAAAGACTTACCCGGGGTACTCGACAATGTGGCCAGGTAAATCGAAATTTTCATGAAATTATGCCGACCCACGTTCTCGTCAGTCAACTCCGAGCTCATGGAACGAAATTTTCTTGAGTAATTTATTTTCTTTCGAGGCTGAACAAAACTTAACAGCAAACGATTATCCTCACGGTGAAAGCCATAAAATGAAAAATTTGTCGCTTCCGGTCAAAATTTTCAACTCTACTAAGTTTTTGGAAAATCGTTTTTCTAAAATATCGCCATGTCTTTTCGAATTCGTTAGTTCAACGTTATCGATTGGTCGCTCTCTCGGGAGAGATTTTCCCCAATTTGATAATGAAGACTTGGGCGAATACTTCGGCTGAACTTTGGCAGTTTCGCTCGATTTTAGCCTCATGGAGCGCTGATGGTTTGGAAGTTGGCGAACCAAGATTGTGGAAACTCTATATATATACAAGTATTAAATTAATCCAGGCTCGTGCGCGTTCATAAACGAGCGAAAAGTTGGTTGAAACTCGTCAGGGCAGCTGTACAGTCGCTTGCTTATTTACCATGACTGAAAAAAGACGAAGCAAAAAAAAGGGAAAGAAAAAATGAAACATCCAGCATCGAGTGACCGGAATGGTTAACGAGAGCCAACGGTTTTCGATCTTTCTGTGCTTACAAAAGAAACAAACGAACTTTATACATCGAATCCCCACATGGACCTTCGATTATTTGGCTCACTAAACGGCCATAAAAAAACACAGAACTGACGTAAATTTTCGTTGAATTTGTACCACTCGGGAAAAAGTTTGCCTCTTCTCTTTATTTCGCCATTGGAATATTGTCGTTGCATTGGGAGTTGAAAAAAATTATTTTCCATTAAAAATTCACAATTTTTTCAGGTCTAAAGGATTTCAATCCGAACGATGAACACTTCGATGTAAAAAAGAGTGAGAGAGAGAAGGGCAGCTTTTGAAAAGGGGAAGAGACACCGATTGTATTTGCAAAAGGTCACTGCTCCCTTTCAGGATATTCGTAGGTTAGTGACATTTAAAGAGTAGCTTGAATCTATATGTATAAGAGAATGAGAAGAGCTGTTGAATGTTTCTCTGGCGGTTTCTCTCGTGTGCTTTTGGGAGGATCTTTGTTGGCGAATTTCGTTACTACGCATTATCTCAATGTCGTTAGTCCGATATAAACATTTACGAGCACGAATATTCGAGGCAATAGCTACTGGCAATTTGCTCTAGCCTCACGAACAAACTTATAGAAGAATCTTTATCTCTTTACGATCTTCGAATAAGCTGCTAATGGGCTGATATTTAAAAATATCAAACGACACTTTTCAGCACGAAAATCTCTCCTTTATATCTTTGCAAATGATTCCTTCTTACTTTTCCATTATTCAACGACGTTTCTTGTTGTTTTTGGTTGCAATAGAGTTATGAAAGTTTGGATGAAACTGTCCACAGTCTCTGGTGACACGAAAAGTGAGGAAATTCGATGTTTCTTCTCAACTCTTTTTTTTCTTTGACGTTCAGGATGGATTCAGGATTTTTGGGCAATAACAAAGGGAATAATCGAATCTGCTCGATTTTTATTTCGTAGGAAACTCTTCAGACAGAGGAGGAACGAGAAAATCGTAGTTGCATCTCTTTCGTTTCAACTTTCGACTTTATTCCACACAATTGTGAAAACCGTGCTAGACAAACGGTAGCGTTATCTACCGCCCCGGAGATCCGGTGACTGATTCGACTCGCTGACCATTGCGAACACAAAGTGTCTCTGTCATTGCGAGCTTTGGACACCCAGGAAATGTAATTCCGTACCTTGGTAAAAGGTTACGTCGAAATTCGTCATTTTTACTCAACCTATTTTTTTTTCTACGCAGACATTATTCTCCATCAGGTAGAATTACTGTCAACCCTCGGACTCCCTTAACGAACGATTGTACATCAAGAAAGAGCAACAACGAATACTACGATTGTCTGCTTTTTTTTTCGTCTTTTTTTCTGATATTAATAATATTTCAAGACTCATCGATTACTCTTGCTGTATTTTTTGTCCTACTATTAGAGCAGCCTCGACTCTGTCGTGTGGGGGTCACCTTCAGAAAGAATGGACACTAAACGCACGTAGATTGTTGTTTACACACTTCCGTAAAGGGGTCACCTTCGATATTCTTTGTTCCAAAGAATCTTTGATTAATGGACGACAGAAAAATCTTTATGGGTTTACATCACTTCGGTTTTTTTTTTTCATTTTCACTCGAGCTCCATAATTAACTGTAAATGAAATAATGGAAATTGATGAACATCCGGTCTGGTGCCAAATTACAAAAATTTCTTCGATCTTTTGTTTTTTTTTTCCTGAACTACGAGAAAATAATTACAGACTTGCGAAGAATTGAGAGGAAATTTATTCTTCATTGTGTTTTTCGGTAGCTGGAAGTTGTGGTCGTTTTTTTTTTCGTTTTCATCGACGCCATGAGTTTTTCTCGACGCAACTGTCGTTTTTGACGTCTTTGTCGTTTCGGCAGTCGATTTAGCATGGCAAAATGTTTCATTATCTTCGCGTGACTCCCAGCGTGACTCGACCGCTCGGCAACTTTGTTCGTCACAGATCTCCGTCGTGTGAGTCATTGGTGTGCGATTATTCGCACACTTACGTCGAAGAATCATTAGATTGCTAACGAGAAATGCATCACTGCTGTTTTTTTCCACGGGAACGATCGGGACTCGAAAATTCGTTGGGACGAATCATTCGAGGCCTTGAATGTTTCATTGAACGAACGAGGAAGTCCGAATCACCAAGAAAACGTTCGAGAACGAAATTCAACGTTGTTTTTTTTTTTTCTCGAGGCCGAAACTTCTGATCTGCGATAAACAAAAGTGAAGCTACAATTTCCAATTTCGTATGTTAATTTTTCTAATGATCGCACAAGCTGATGAGCACCACGAGATACAACAAGATTGTTCGATATTCCTTAAGGACACCAACACTAAAGTATTTGATCGATCGACTGGTTCGGGACCGAGAGAAAACTAATTTGAGAATTTTCAGCGAAGGAGCTTTGAAAATTTATATCATTACGTAAGGTAAACGTCCTGATCTTCGAACTCGAAGCGGAGCTGGCGCGGTCTATATATAAACACACACACACACACACGTGTGAATGGAAGAGAATAAATACAGATAGGATTGGGAGAGTGTGTCCGGGAGTGCTGGTTCATGTCGGAGGCCGGGACGTTTACCTTTTATATCGAAAGTGTATAGCTCGAGGTTGCAAAACGAGTTTTTGTGAGAAATATGCAAAGTTTTGAAAGATCGGAGCATGCCGAAAATTCATTCGCCTAATTTTGTGGCTTGCCGCCTACAGGGGCTGGTCCTATGATTTTGAAGGATCGTCAATAACTTCGAATCACTTTCCACTGGCCCACATCGTCGCTCGCGTTACTCGAAAAGAAAGTAACGAATAAAAATACACGCACCTTTTAAACTCTTATGGCTTCGTCTTATCCAAAGGTGAGAAATGTGTATTATTACGAAGCGTATGATAATAATTATACCGTAATAAAAAAATAATAAAAAAAAATACGAATGACTACGTTTGGTGACTGTAAAAATGACTCGCCAGTTATTATCACCTCGAAATGACGTCTCCTCGGCATGTTTCTCTTATTTTCTTCTCGTGATTCCCTGCATTATAAAATTATTCGTGTCAGTCTGTCCCTCACGAGCTTTTCAAAGTGAAACTTTGCTCCTTTGAATCATGACTTTTTGGAACAGCATAAAAAGAGATTGAAAAACAAACAAAAAAACGAATTGCGAGGAAAAAAATTTTCTGGCCCACATTCGTTCGAGTATCGTGTAAACATTTCGAAAAATGTGTGATCGAATAATTTCATCCTGTCAAGGAATCATGTCAGTTCGAAGAAAGAATCTTCCTTAACGGAATAAATTGTCAAATTCGAGAATCGAACGTTACGGGGCAAGAAAAACTTTGATCTTGAATGATTCCTCGAGATTCTCGTTCCGTGGAATGTTCTCGGGGGATAAAAATCTCTGTTTCGTTCGGGAATTTTCTCCGATGAAATTTCTTCGGTATGAGGAAAAAAATCGAAAGGAAATTTAGCGAGAGGAATTACATCGAGAAACCAGAAGCTCAGGGAGTAAAAAACCTTCTTCTTTATTCATCAAAGTTTTGCTCATGAAAGTATGTTTTTATAGAAGATCGCGAGTGGTCATAGAAGAAGCATGAAAAAATGTGACAGCCGGAGATGAATGTAGTTCGAAGAGCGGCCGAGGGCAGAGCTGCGATATTCTCAACGAACGGAAAGTCGATGAACTCGGTGCTTATTATCGAAGTGTTATTGATTATCTTTGCCCCTGCACCAAGCTGTCTGCCATTTTTTTGCACAATCCACTCGTTGCAAATGTTTAAACGAAAGACTTGGCGTGTTGGAGAATAAAAAGCGATGGAGAGAGCAGCTCGAGGGGCAACGGAAGAACGAAACCTCCTTTGTGTGTTGCGAGAAAGATAATAAACCTTCCGAGTATGGATATAAAATATAAAATAACAGTTTCGTAGACGTTTGAGAATTTCCATCAGAAATCGAATAAGTCTTCGTCATTACGAAGCAAATGTTATTTCCGTTAAATTACTCGTGCTCATAAAAATGATAGTGATCAGTGAATAAGACACAAAAGAAAATGGAATTCTCCCACGACTGGGTATCGCGAAATATTGCTCGTCTTGTTCCGAGACGAAAATATACGAACCCGAAAGTTCGCACTCTGGAAATACCTCGTCGTGCTGTGACTCGCGTCATGCCGGGAGTTTCTCCATCGATTTTTGCGAGTGATTCGTAAATTTGCGCAAACGTATTGCTCACGAATTTCTAGGAATTAGCGAGATGACGATCTCGACCGGAAATGTAATCGAAGAGAGAAAAATAAGCGGAAGAATGAGAAAAGCACTGACGAGTCTGAAACGTCGTCGTCAACACTGCGAATCGCTAATTGATTCTGGATTCCTTGTACGATATTCGTCATCGCGCGCGAGCATCGCGTTACCGCTGAACGATTATTTTATATCTATATTGCAAATCGCGAGGAAATATCTCGAGAATCCAACTGATAAGTTGCTGCAGGATTGAAACATCGAGCGTTACAGAAAAAACAACAAAAAGTGCTAGCTAAAAAATAAAGTGTTCGAGTCACTGACTCATGCTTGATAAATCTGTGTACATATATTTATAGGGGACACTCTCATTATTATCAAGTGTACACGGAGCTCGAGTAAAAGACCGCGAGCTCTTGGAGAGGTGGTAAAAAATACGAGAGGCAAAGCGAGGCAGAGAGGTGTGCAAAGCGAAGTATGAATGAAAATTATGATGCAATTCTTGACATCTGCGTCATCGGGCTCGAGAGAAAAGGAACGAGATAGATCTCTGTCTCGTGCTGCTGCAGATATCCACAAGCTACGGACTCTGCTATGTACGGTAGAGCATCGCCAGGTGGTACTGAACGTTATAAAGCAAAGGGAGAAGCAAAACAACAACGAAACACTAAACTCTCGTCATTTGTGAATGAGTCTCGTTTACACATGTCAGATTTCGCGCTCCCGGATTCATAAACACGAGTCAAGAGCATATCCGCTCGGTCTTTCGTACCATAATCGAGCCTTAAGTGTACAAATAATTCTCCTCTATGATGAATGAGTCCAACAGATTCGAACGAGAAGACTGACGTCGTGCCAACAATTCTAAACATGAGGCTTTATTAACGATGCAGAAATTAGATAAGCAAACTCGATCGAGTGTTACTTTGGCTTGGCATTATTTTTCACTGTCACTTGGCAGTGACCTTGCCAATTGAAAAACTGCTTGATAAGCTCGTGAGTGAAGATCGTCCTCCCACTGGGAATTTTTGAATGACCAGAATATATATTCAATTGAAAGTGCGGACCCACTCGAGAAAATGGAAAAAATGGGCATCGAAATTTGGTCTGTATTGTTTTTCGATTCGACTCTGATCGGATTAACGATTCAAGGTGCACGTGACCCACCTCAAATCTCGGAATAAAATGTTCCTAGAGAATGGGCAACGATCCAAAAATGAAATAATTCGCGGAGTGATCGGCAAGTATGAATCATTGGCTCGAGTGTGGTCGAAAGGTGAGTGGCCTTCTCGAGAGCGAAGGAACGAGGGATACAACATCCTACGAAGAAAAAAGAGCTCAGCTGTCAAAAAATTGGCGCCCACGTTATTATCGCTGTGGTTTCGAAAGATGAAAATCGACGGATTTTTTATCGCGGCGATTGGTCCATGAAAATCGACGATGAAATGATCCTACGCCCAGAGCAGCCGAGAGTCTTGGGGCAATCGAGTGTTGAGTAATTAGAGATTGTGATCGAAAGTGAACGATCTTGAATGAGTTACGGTTTATATTTGGCGATGGAACGAGTCGGTTGGTGCGTTTTAACAGCTCGTCCGAATCCCATACACAGTCTCTCATGAAAACTCCATTTTTTTTTCTCGATCTTGCTTTCTCTAGCGTGTGTAACGCGAGGGTGAATGAGTTTCGTAGTCTCGCCTACTCGATCGTGAGTAGACGTCGACGAATCTCATTCTGATCTGTCCCCACCCACGTCCGATATGGAGGATCCCAGTGATACGAAAAAACGACGATATATTAGTGTACAAAGTGGCTTATAATGTCCTTTGCACTAAGTAAACACGTTGCCTCGTATGCGTTTGTATGGGTGAAGCGAATGGACATGCATCGATGGTTTATAACGCAATGGCGAATCATAGACTATTGTTCCGACGTGATTCATAGATCTAAGCAGATTCAAACGCTCCATCTACAGCCCTGACGAACGCATCTTGCAGCGAGCCTCTGTACGTAACTTTCTAAAAAGAAAAAATAAAAAATGGCGTGTCTATTGGGTGCGCCACTTATTGAGGACGATCGATGAAATGATATTTGTAGGTTTTTTGTGACGTCAAAAACATTCGATTTCATCGATACATCTTGTTACGTAAAGCTTTGGGCATTCACAATTGGTAACACTTTGAAAATGTCCAACTTTCGAGTCAAAGTTCTTCCGATAAAAAATAGTTCGTGGACCTGTGACTGACAAGTGAATAAAATTTCTGGGGTGAAGAAAAACTTTGGTTGGCTGTTGATGATTCGACCTCAATATCGATCGACGACTCGTTCAGTAGAAACTTCGAGTCCAAAAATTGCAAAAGTGAAACGAGGGAAAATTGATGTAATAAAATAAATAAATAAAAGCCACGAGGGTTTCTGTTATATTCCACGACTCAGTGATTCCATCAATGATAATAAAGATACACCGAGTTTTTCCTCGCAAATGACTGGAGCATGAAAGTTAACACACTGTGTGCTAGGATTATTAATAACACACTGGCTCGAGGAGCAAGTCATTTCGCCGATGGAAATAAAGCGACGAGACGTTGCACTTTGTTGGCCAATGCCTTATCTTTCCTTTATTTCTCTACGTATATATTCATTTTATTTCTAAGTTATATTCATCTCGCCAAGCGCACCAAGAGAAATCTCTAATTGACCAACTTAACGATTTCATGTATAGAAAACGACGCAACCACTTTTATTCGTAGCTCCAACACACTTGAGATAATGAGAGACGAACGAAACATCGAGTTTTACTCTTAATAGATTTATAAATATATCCACAGGACCAAAGATGTGCCCAATTTTAAAAATCTCGAGGGCTGCATATCTCAATATGTTAAAGTCTTTATTGACCTCGATCGATTGAGGATTCAGGTCTTTCCCCAAGAATTTCAACATTCAATCGTGGCAATTTAACGTTTTCAATGATTTTTTTGGGTAATTGATATTTTTGTGGCTCCGAAATGAAAAAAATAAAAAATAAAATTGCACGTAAAATAAATCTTCGCGAATCAAAATCGATGGAAATTTATTCAGAGAATGAAAAAAAAGAAATGATTTTGTGTAATTCGGTGATGCGTAGATACTCTGAGTACGTGATACGTTGAGTACGATTTTTCCTTGGGATTGCAAGCGAAACAGATTAATTCAAACCCAAACAAACGGAGGAATGATTGAAATAATGGTTTCCGGGGGCTCTCCACTCGTCTCGAGATTAGCCTGGATTCTTTCTGTTTTTTTTTTCTCTCTCTAATTCCTATTTCCACGAACGAAAGTGCGCGATATATTTAAATGAATATTTGGGGCGGAACGGAGATGTGTGTGGGAGAACGAGAGAGGAAGAGGCGACCGGAAAAATAGTAATTCAGCGTTGAAATGATTTAAATCCGTTCGAAATAGATCTACTGGGCCGATTGTCACGTTTTATACAGATTCTCAAATAAACTCCGGATATTTTGTCCGTCTCTCCAGAGAAATAATAATCTCGCGGTTTTCCCGCATGAAATACGATCGTGATTATAAATCATCGGCATAATTGGCGCTCGTTGCTTTCCAACGCAATAACGAGACTCACCCTCCCCGTATCTGCTCGAATAGACCCACGTTCTTTCGATCTCCAACTCACCTGTAACAGAGACAACAAACAAAAACAATTAACAAAGAGCGTCGAGAAAATTTGGGCTGCGATCGAACGTGGACGTGAAAAATTAATTTTTTTCAGACTTTTTATTGGTCAATGTATTTTTTTTGTGGTTCGCGTGTCAGAAAAATACGAGGGATGTGGGGAAATTTGTGGAATCATATGGTGGTGTGGCCTGCTCGGAAAGACGTGGAGGAAAATCTCATGCTCGCTGACGACTGAGTCGCTGAACAGTTCGTAACGTAAAAATCCATCAGCCGGACGAGAGTAAAAGAGAATGAAGAAAAAATAACTGTGAAGGGCTTTAGTAGACTTTGACGTTCTTGCTAGATCGTAAAGGACACGCCACTAGATTTCCATTTCCTCGGGAGCTCTTTCTCCTCCGCAGACAAGAAAAGAGAGAAACCGTGGTTATAAATTGAGAGGCTCAAGCTGAATCTTTGTCGGTATAAAAAACTATAAATCACAAAAATAAATATGATACTTTTTGGGTATTTAAGAAAAAGCTGGATATTCAAAGTTGCGTTAATTAGGCTGATGGTGAGGTTCATTAAAAATCGATAAACGAGAATTTTCAAGTCCATAGACCTCCGGAGGTTTTTTTTTCTCCCAAATTCAACGTTTCCTTCGAATTTCCAAAGAAAAAATGAATGGCTGAGATTTATTCCAAGAGGATTTATCGAGCGAGTAGCTTTCTGACCCCGATACCGATAACACCACACGAACGTAGTTTGTCCGTGAGTGTTTACGGGAGACCGCATGAATAATGGATGTGAAATGCGCTTCGATGGGAAATTTTACTTCCAGCAGAAAGATTTTAGATCAAGAGTGAATTTCAAAAATGAATTGATTGTCAGACTTTCTGGTTACAAAGTGTCATTTTGAAAATGAATTTGCATCTAAACGATCGAGCTCTCTACAAGGACGAAAAATGAGCATCGCATTCGACAGGCGGTTCGAGAACAAAAGCCTCAAAATTAAGCGAGTTCTCGATATGGAGGAGAATTTATTTGGAGAAGAATTGAATTTATTGGGCCGAGTTCATGGCCCCAATTAAAACGAAGCGTTTAAATCGAAGGTGCGAGACACAAGTACGAATTGCTCGCGCAATCGAAAGCTCGTCATTCACGCCGTTGTACAACGTGGTGTGTGGCGTCGTTGTTTTTATTTTTCAGCTCGCAAAAGACGATTTATTTAATTCGCGTCTATATATATATATATTTGTACATATTAATAAATGCGTGTCTCGGACCAGCTGTTACCGCAAGCAAACAACGTATATCCATACGCCTCGCACATATTTCACCAATATTCCGAGTTGTCGATGGTCAAGCACGCAAACGCGTAATTAATCGCTCACACACGTATCACGCTTATTAGTCGTAACGCACCAATGACAATTCACCCGATACAGTAAGAGTCTAAATGAACAGGGAGACGATTGGAGTGTCGTAATGAGATATAGGGATCATACAAATGGCGAGAGCCAGCTCTTATTGATCCTGCAGTCTCTACCCCGCGAATAATTGAAATAATTCATTAAAAATTTCTTAAAAAATGAAATTCCACTCGAATCATTATCTCGTCCGCTTATCGGTTGGTATTTTTTGCAAGAATTCACTTTTTCCAGACTCCCGTTCTAATTCGAAAGATTTCATTAAGATTAAAGTAATTTTGTTTGAGCAATTAGATTAGAAATTTTCTTAATTTTAATTATGCATTCGTACGCAGGGAATTTTCAAGCTTACTCCTAATTTTTTTCGATAAAAATTGACCAAATCTCGCCCTGGCTCAAAATGACCCAGTGTGTCGATGCAGGAGTTCACTTTTTTCAGACTCTCGTTCGAATTGGAAAAATTTTACAAATAATAAAATATATTTCTTGAGTAATTAGATTCGATATTTTCTGAATTTCAAGTGTGCACTCGTATGCAGGGAATTTTCAAGGTTACTGCTGATTTTTTTCAGTAAAAACTGACTAAGCCACGCCCCCTGGGTCAAAATGACCCACTGTGTCAATTCTGGAGTCAAAGGAGAGTGTGTCAAGAAGCAGCTAATAAATTAGCGACAAAATGATGATCGAAGGTCAATGTCAACGCTGGCTTCTCATCAAAAAGTTTTCTCATTTAATCCTCAAAGTTTGATGCAGGACGTGAATTATTCCGAAGGTATTCGATTAAAACGCGACGAGCTTTCAGCGCAAAACACAGAATATACCTGTTACAGCATATCATCGATGACAAACATTTGGAAACGTAGCCAGTTTACGAGCGAGTGTAAGAAAAGCCTGAGAATGAATTTTCCACTCGGAGTTTACGATCGTCAACCAACCGAAATTGCTATTCATTTGAGTTGAGCAAACTTTGTTACATTCATATGTTTACCCATAAAATACGAATTTATACAATAGCGTTTATATTTATTCCGACCCTTTGTTGGCTGGACAATTTGTAAGAAAAATCCCTGGACGATTCGTTAAAGAAATAAGATGAAAGTCAATATTTTTGCTATAAATATATACGCGGTTGATTGCTCAGTAAGCCCCGCAGGCGAATAAACATGTTGACTAAATCGCCCGTCCAATTTTGAATTCGGAAACAAAATGAAAAGATGTTTATGCATTCTTCGTGCATTCTCGCGGGACGAGCACGTTTCGTACCGATGTCGCGACACGCCGGAAACACTGCGGTAGAGAAAAATCACCAATGGCCTGTGTCTCGGTGATCAAACATTTTTAAGTCGCACAAAGTCAATGACATTTGTGTCCGTCGACGTTTAAACAAAAACAAATAAACACTCCGATGAATAAAAGATTTGAATACGAGACGAAAATTGTATGCAATTATTGCGGCGTGTGTCATTTCGATTTTGTATTTGGACAAACATTCGTTAACCTTCAAAACGAAAAACATATTCCACCATGTAATTTCCATGGAAAATACAATTTTTTTTCCAATTTTTTTGTTCTGTTTTGTTCGAGCGGGATGACAGTCGGGAAAGAACTCGAGCTTCGTCATTTCCGATAAGGAACGGAAACATAACGAGGAATCTCTGCCAACGAACCCTGTCGTTTTTCTTTTATTTCTTGATAACAAAGCCAAGCAGCAAAAAGTATATAAACAAGTTTTCGACTTTAGATATGTGCATATCTATATATTCATGGATATGCGTTTATACGCCGCACCAGACTCGGAGCACCTGACTGTGTGTGTTTCTACTCTCGTGTGCACGAGACGATAAGACCAAGTCGTTGACGAAATGACGTGGGAATCCACGATAAACCACACACACGAGACTTTCCACGTTAAATACTCCGAGTCGTTTCGAAAGCGATGAAAAAAATGTTGTCTCTGCTTTTATTTACTTTTTGCTTATTTCCCGAGTTCCTTCGAGTACAAAATTATTCATAAAATCTCCGGAGAATTCACTTTTTTGGGTGAATTTTGTGAATCATTGAATGAATTTCGCATTTTCAAGAAATCTGGAGTCTCGCTTCGACGAGGAACGCCTCGTACGTTCGTACGAGCTCCCAACAAACGAAAAGCTGTAAAGAAGATTGATCGCCAATTAAATTGATGTTTCGGAGCTCTCTTTTGTAAGCCAAGACACTAAAAGTGTACATTGTGTATCGCGTTGACGTAATCAGTGATCACGAGCTCTCTTGCCCTCGTGTGAACTGCTCAACGATGCGTGCATAACGAGATTCATTCATTCGCGCGAGAGTATCTCGAGGGTCAACGCGTTTTCTTTATTACGCACTGATAAGAGATAAGAGGAATAATAATGCAGCTGGCGATTGCGCCGCTATCTCAGCAAAAGTTGTTTCGAGTTGTACGAGCTTTCGAAAATATCGAAAAAAAGTGAGAAAAAAAAACACCGATAAATGTGGGGATTATTTTCGAGGAATGGAAAATCGCTGAGCGAACGATATTGCCTGATGATTAACGAAGGACAGGGCAATAGCTGACTCGTGCAACGATAAGGAAATGTCCATTTTTTTTCGTCCCGTTTTAGTTTTCATATTTATTTACTCGCGCGTCTCGTGGCGCAGCGAATTAACGGAACACACTCACGAATTAACATAATTGAAGCCACACACCGAGAGAATCCCGCGAGGTCACGGAGATGCATTGCTAGATTTTCTATCGCATTGGATATCCCGCGTATATATTATCATGACACGAGCGGCAAGAGGCCGGATTAATAAAATTCTACAAGGTTGTGCTTTTTATTAGTCGATTCGTCTCGTTTTTATCCTCTCACGCCTTTCCAGGGGCTTTTTTAATAGACCTGGATGTCGATCGAGTGTTCGCCGGTGTCAATTTTTCAATAAATGTCATTTGTCAATTGCTTTTTTATCATAAAAAAAAAAGGAAATTGAAAAATAATATTAAATTTTCATGAATTTGCAAATCTATCGGTAAATTACTCTTTTTTTTTCTTTTGCTGTCGATTATTGATTCGAAAACTCCATTAATAATGTGCGTCTTTGAATTTCTCTCACCGAAATAAATTTCACGCTGAAAGTTTCGAAATATTTCACTAAAAACTTCATACTGTTCGATTTATCCTGGCACTGAGTTTCGCCACGTTCGCAAGACGTCGCCAACGAAAATGACGTCTTCAACGAACTCGCCCGATTCACTGGAGCCAATTTCACGATTAGGACTTTACGATGCTGCTGCGAATAACAAAAAGATCTCACTCTTTACAAACTGTCCCATCAAACGTCTCTCTTGTTCGCTTATCATATTCGACGTTGCACAATTCACCATTTTATCGGATAAATCATTAGCCGATCATTATTCAATCAACAAAATCTTCCTCCTTCGCTCATTCGTCGTTTATAATTATTTCGCCGTTCCGAGCGCTGGACGCGGCTCCAATTACGCCAACGCTGATTTACGAAATATTCAACGTTCGGACTCCGTTAAGAATGCGAATCATTTTCCATGGAGACCATTTTTCTAATGACCATGGACGCGGATAAAAGCTCGCGAAAAAAATAATTAATTTCGACCACACAATGGAGAGAGGAACTTTGAAATTTGTACCGATCATTCGAATGATTAATATTTTATAACTAATTAGACGAATTGAATTTTTGACATTCTCTTGAAAAAACAATTGTCACCTTTTCCTTTTAATATTTACTCTACATGAGACTTGAATAATCACAATGAATACTCCAAATATGGATCAACGTAATTAGCATTGAAACAAGCCTTGACCCTGTGCACTTTGATAAATAATGCATTATGCATGAGAGAGAATTCAAAAACGTCGTAGCCTATTTTTGTGCATCACGTATATGAATCCATCAAAAGTATTTTCGCGGTCTAGTAAATATTGAATGGATTGAAAAACACTGTGTTCTTTAAAATCGGGCTTTCGTAAGATTATCATTTTCTAATCCTATCATTTGAAAGTCGATAGCACTGGAAAATCTTTGAATTTTTTTCAACTACAGTTTCAAAAATGCTGAACGTCAAATTGACATTTTTCGAGTTTTTGCCTCGAAATTACGTCACCGCAGTTACGTCTGGATACTTGAGAGAAAAAAAAAGCTTTGATTTTATAGCCTTGTCATTGTTATTGTTCATTTCTGAGTCGTAGCACCAGAAAAGTGCATCACGCGGATGCGGAAGGAACGTGGTGGATGATGCGACGAAAAACACTGAAAGTTGTCACACGCACGTTTACACGAAAACACACACGATCGATAAAAGTCTCGAGCTTGCTGCGTAGGAAAAGAATCGCCTGCACTTTGGGGAAACTCGAGTGAAAATAGTGAGTGGAGGAAAAATAAAAATCGTTGCAGCTTGAGGATCGGACGAATTCCAACTGAAAGGTTGGAGCGCGAAAAAGAGCTGATTCGATAGGTTGAATTGCGTAAACTTGTGCGTTTCACGAGTGCGTTGGAAATTTTGTAAGAGCGTGTATGCATTTGGACGAGGCAATTGGCGGAGAATTCGCCCGAACAACATATATATATATCCACAAATATACGTGCGTGTTCCCAACACTTTTGCTCTCTCAAACGGTCGCCTGCTCATCAAAGAACTCACACCGAGAAGGTCGTAACTTTCGCATTTTTTGAGCATCTTTCAGTGAGTGTTACGACTTTTCCCTCTTTCACTCTCGATACTCGCGTATTTTGCGTACAAACGCAAACGACCCAGACGAGGATAGAAGTTGAGGAACGAGGAATATATCGTTTGAACGATGTGCACGCATTCTCGTGCGTGCCACATACCCAAATTACGCAATTGGACGAGCCAACGAGAGGGTTTATTTGCGGTGTTCGCAAACAGCACCACGAGCTCCTGTCTCCGAAGATACTTTGCTCGCAGTTCACTCCAACTTTTCGTACACCTTTGAAACACGCCCCCATGGAAAATCCTTGAAGAAAATCTGTCGTAAAAAATGGGCAAATAAAAATTTGTGAGGAAAAAGAAACTTTGAGCTATTCGTCACTCGATTCGTCACGGACTAAAAGCCATGATGAATTTTTCATCATCGAACGATCGTCCAGCACTGACTTTCGGCGACGAATTTCGATGAAAAAAATCGAGGTCATTAATTCATATTTAATTTTTGATTCATCCACTCCGAGAACAAGACTAAAACGACTTTTTTCTTCTTCTCCGAATTCGTCAAGTTGGCACGACCAGTTTTTTTTTTAGCCAGTGTACAATGTGGAGTTAGCATTTTCCATGTTTTATTTTACGATCGAGTGATGCTTAAGCCAAACGCTTGTCGATTAATAACTCGAATCGGGGTCAGTCATCGGGCGAGCTCACTGATTTGCTCAATCGAGCTCTCAAGTGTTTTAGATACATAGATATATATCCCTCGCATATCTATACATACCTTATCGACGTGAGAGCTCACTCGCATCGAGCTATAGTTCCGCAAGGACAGGTGTTGGTGCGTTTTAAATATATCGCCCAACTATTTATACATTTAAATATATATCTATGTGTCTATAGGTACAGGTTGTCTCAAGTTTTGTCGTAAATTGTGCAAATTTAATTTCTTGACGAAATTACGAGCCACAAAGTCTGGTAAGAATTATTGATTTGACTCTATGAGAACGAGTTATGAATTATATAATTCGACCGACTTTTCATTGCGATTGCTGGCGAACGGTTGCAGATAGAGTAAAAATGATGAAGATCATTTTTGTCGACCATAAAATTTCCTACAAAAAAGTTGCTCATAGTATTTCTGTATTTCCAGTAGTTTGGTCCAGGAAGCACTTTGAAAGGAAACCTTGTTTTCGGAAATGTTTTTCCATCGACCTGGAAGGCCCGGTAGGTCGATATAAAAGCTGAAAACACGCGAACCTGTAGCATGCGAGAAAAGTGAGAAAATGCAAGCAGCAAAGCGCGATATAGGCCTCAGCTCCGTGCCAGAAACAAAAATACATCCGGGGTGAGAAGGAGAGACAGAAAATGAAAAAGAAAGACAGAACGACGTCGGTAGTCGAACTATTTCACGTTGACTTTTGGTGGTTGCCGACACGTGATGTTGGGGTCGGCAGACATTCGGCAGTTTTACAATAAGCCAGGATAAAAACAGAGCGACTGGGACTGTTAGAGTGCCAATTCTCGATTGGATAACTGGCTCTACACAAAACGTTAAGTTTTAATCGTCCAATAAATCGACGCCCTTGACCTGCAAGCTCAGCCATTGTCTTGTCTCTCAGGAATTTCGATTACAGATTTTCCCTGTGGCCATGATCAGAAATCCGCGCTTCAGCTATCCAAAGCGATATTTTTCGCAAGTTAATCGGAAGCGAGTCCCGATCGTTGTCCAAAAAAAAAAGAATAAATCGTAATCGAGCATTTTCCGAAGAATCTCAATTGCCTTCGTGTATTTTTTTAATAGTTATCGATCTTTCACGTGGGGTCGGTAACCGGAAAATGGCCCATGAAAACTGGAGTTCGGTCTCATCCAGTTATAAAGGGACTTTGAAAAAAAAACTTTACTTCGGGCGTTTTCACTGGGACGCATCATACACACCACACTGAGAAGTGAAATCTTACAACTGAAGAAAAGCCTTTAATTAAGTTACGTTAGGTTTGATATGTATATAAGCATATGTATCCCTTGGTTTGGCTTGCTCAGTTGGTTGAAGCACGTTGAAAGAGAGTCTATAAGTGGCTGAATGCGTGTGTACATATTAAGAAGTGTGCACCTTGCGCTCACCGCAAAACACGTGTATTTTGTTCTGGGAGTCGGGTAAAAGGTCTCTCTAGTTTGCATCCGGCACGTTGACTAGACTAAACTCCGCGGCTGTATACTCTACTAATAGTTTTAACCGTGAAACCCCAAGACTGCTTTATATTGACACGTGAAATGTGCAAAAAAAAAAAAAGAAAGAAAGAAAGAAAAAAACTGCAACCACGTGAGGTGTTTTTTTTCTCGAGCTCTTACTTCCTTGTTTGTTCTTAGCGAGCAATTATTGGCTCAACGAATGTCGGTTGACTATGAATAATAATCGTTTTTGTTAATTGATCGTTAGTGAGTAAAAAATTTGAAATCCTTTCAGTTCGGAACGAAAAAGCAATTGCTCGAGGTTATTTATTCGTGAGCGATATTTTTAGTTGCCGCGGAGTGATAATGAGAAAGAGATTAATCGTTTCGAAGAGACTGAAAATCCAATCGTTCGGAATTAATTACCAGAGAAATGAGGCTTTTCGAGTTGCGAGAACTTTTTGTACTTGTTTTATTTTGATTGTTGGTGATGGTGGGGAGTAAAATATAGAAAAACTCGACAAGTTCTTTGTGCCACAGGGGATAACGTTTGAGATAGAGAACCGCGCCACTTGGGGCAGGTGCTCGAGGTCCACACGTTCCTGCATCGTGCTCGTCTCACCAGTGGGGGATGCTGCATTTTATGCACTTTGTTTCATCGTCCACTCTCTCGGACATACACACACGCACATGCATATAAACATATCAGTACACACGCTCATTTCTCTTTGTCCGTTTTTTTTTCTCGTTATATCTTTCTTTTCGTGTACAGCGTGGTACGAGCCGGTCGTTCGCAAGTTCTCCACGAAACCGGTTATCTTGTATATATACGCGTTTCTCTCTCGTCTCGAGCTGGACCAAGAGAGAGCCGCAGCCCGATCGAGAGTACTTGAAACACCGGGGGAGTCTTTATATTCTACGTTTTCCTCTCTCTCTCTCTCTCTCTCCCGCTCTGTTCTTTCGGCCCGTTTTTTTGTTCTTGTTCTCTCCGTTGACGGCATGTCCGCGTCTTCGAAGAATCCTCCCCGTTTAGGAAACTTGAACGAGAGCCTCAAATGCGCAACAACCCTTTGCTCCGTTTCATCTTATTTCTCCGCGGCAAATCGATTAACTCACGTTGTATTTGTATTCACACGCCGCTTGAAAATGCCTTTAAAATCTTTCGGATTTACATTCGATCGATGTTAAAGTCGTAATTGCCGCGGGAATCGATACTCGATCCAAAGTTTTTAATTAATCTGGGGGTGTGGTTATGGGAAATTAGGCTGCTGCGTCGGCGTTGCTAATATTTCCGACCGGAGAAAACACAGCAATTATGGTTACGACTATGACCAATGAGAATAATATTTAATCATATAATTTTGTTAGTAACGAGTGCATATAATTACCAATATGTCCTGCAACGACACCGGCATCACAGAGCACGTTGACATATCCCGTTGACATTCAAAAATCACGATTCCAGTTCTCCATCAAACGTTCTTTCGACTTGTTTCGACTCGTTTTTTTTCCGTCAATAAGTCGAACGATAAAATGCACTGTTTCTTAATTAAAAGGACACGAGAAAAATCACTTTGAGCATCGAAGTTTACGTGAAGTTTTGATAATTATCAATCAGTTCGCTCGTAAACGTCTCCGATGTCAACGATACCGCGAAATTATATCGATCGAATATAATATCGCGAGCATTGGAGCGTCACGAGCAACTGTTAACATCCGGCAGTGGCCGCGTGGACACTGTCCACCGTTGAGAATCGCGATTCCGCCGCGGAAGTCTCAGTTTTTCCCCCCGCCCCCGCCTTACTACTACTACTTCGCAACTCCTATATTGAATACAGTCTGTTTTCCGCGACGGAGAGACTCGCGCGAGCTCTTTTTCATAGATATATATATATTTATATCGGTGCCTCCCTCCAATCTAACCCCCTTGGCCACTCCGTCTCTTTCACGTCGTCGACATAATCCAATATCGCGAGGTATAGGCCTTGTGGTTATGCGGTCGTCAGGTTTGCGTTCCGCCTTCTTCGCTACAAACATGTATATTCGCCGATAGGAAAAAACGCGTCTGTATAAACTCGTTAAGATATTTGTACTAATATAATCTCCGTTAGACTGTGCGAAAGAAATATTGAAAAGCGCGAGTCACAGTCGTTGACAAGCTGCCAATGATTAGCCACCCACTTGGGCGCGCGATGATGACTGAGTGCCGTCGAACGACGATCCTTCGAGCAAACGAAAGAAAACGAAAACGTGGACCACTGCACGAATGGGCCAATAAACCACTTTTTTTTTTGTACAGGCGATTGGAATAATCGAAAGGGATTAAGTTTGTAGAAATGTTTTCGCAACCTGTCGAAAGAACAGTGTCGTGTTAATGGGGCAATGAATATTAAACGAGGCGAAGTTTACGCTTTGACGTTCGAGGGAAGGGAGACATCGATATGGAGCGACCTTTGGAAATAGTCTACGAGGTGTTTTTATTCGTGAAGAAATAATTAAGTGAGAAGAATCTTAGTCAGTCGGGCTCGCCTGCGTTTGCTGACAATTTCTCGCTCGAAAAGAGGGACGAACGATTCAAATTATCTTAGCACTTGATCTACGTGACTCCGATGAAGAAGCATCGTTAAGGGCCAAGACGATCGTTATGCGATATCAATAAGACCGCAATGTGCATTGCTGGTTACGATAAATCGTTTCTTTTTTCTCTTCTCGGCTCTCGAGACATTTTGCCGTTTTTTTTCTCCATATTTTTATACGTAAAGTTCTCGGCTTTTTTTCTTCTGCCTTCGTCTCGTGTGTCTCATCGTGGACTGCTCGCAATTAACGATTCCGGCAACGACGGAGACGGGACAACGAGCGGCAAACGAGTTCTGCCCCGAATAGCCGGTTCAGCGTTCCGCAGCGCTTCGGGCCGATAACTCGAAACTCTTCTGGAGCTGTGCGCTCAGAGGCAGAAGGAAAGAATAGTGGGGAGCCCTAGGTGGCCGTATATACAGATATATTGGTACACAGATGGCGACCACCGCTTCGGAGGCTCACCGTGTCTCGTGGAATCCGTTCGTTCGTTCCGAGAGATACTTCGGCGTGTGTTCCTGGCCGTTGACCCGGAGGAACACCCTGCGCGCTCATCTTCGTGTAAAACCGAGGGAAATAAGAGAAGCAAACTAAGTAGTTTCGCGTTACGCTACAGAGCACTCGGACTCTTTGCAACAAATCGATCGGCACCCCATTTTCCTTCCGTTAATTAATCTCCGAAACCTTCCAAGTGAAGCAAGCACAAAAGGAAAGTGTACGAAAAATGGAAGGGTACGAAGAAGAAGAAGAAGAAGAAGAAGAAAAAAAGAAGTTGGAAAGGATGTTCCTTAATGAAATGAATCTGGGAAACATCTGAAGCAACTAGGCCGGTGGATAGTCAGCCAAATATATTCAGCAGAATGGAGATTAGATCGGAAAGTGGTAGCGAGAAAGGTTCGGAATCATCCAAAGCCGCCATTTCATTTTCATGGGAATTCGATTCTCCCGGAGAAGACCGCGATTGTTCGTAACGTTGCTGGCCCTTTCACGAACAGAAGCGACTGCTCTCGAATTATGTGGATTTTATAGGTATTAGCTATATATGGATTAGGTCCTCATCCAGGCTGGGTCAAGCGAGTCTACTGTATATGCTACTTGTGCTACGGACAGCAACGAGTTGTGTAGGTAATTCGATATTGGCAAGAGGCCAGCAACCGAAGCGGTAGGAGAGCTCTCTTGCCTCGGCGGAGCAACTGGAGACCGGAAAATAGTTAAGCGCTAGTGCAAGCGAGCATTGCAAGTTCTGTTGGCTCAAGAGGCGCCTACAACAACGTATGGTTTGCTAACACACAGAGCTTCGATGACGAAGGTAACCCGAGGCGCAGCCCTGGAGGCTACTCCAAAAAAAGAGTCTTTTGTTACAAGGTCTGGGTCTCTCTTTGATGCTTTCTATCAAAATCGATGGAGGATCCTTCGATTCTTTTATCAACTGGCTTCTCTAGGGGCTTTCCATAAAATCAATTCAAGACAAAATTTCGCCATGCTTTGACCTATTTATTCCCTAAAAATGCCGCGACGTCAGCGCTTCGTTTTTGAGCATTCGATTTTTTTTTTTTTTTTCTACGGGAGAAAAAGAAAGAAAATATGAAATTATTGCTTGGACGCTGAGCCGCATCGATTAAGCCAGCGGAGCAGCAGGAGCGCTGTGTGTGTTTGCCGTTCGTCTGGATTTTGATATCCTGCGAGCATTGAGAAGCAAAGTTGTCGCTGCACATTCGTGCAATCGGCAGCCGAGAGCGAACTGTTGACTTTTCATGGAGTTCCTTGGAGAGAAATAACGCGGCAACTTTACATTGGAGCAGCCTTTCTGCCACTGCGTTTGATGTCCGTCGACGCAGCAACAACTAAACATCGGAAAATCCGAAGTTGGACCTAAGCTGAATAATTATATGAATTTCCCTTTGGAAAGACCGGGCGAAACGCACACGCAGTGCGTGCTGAATAAATCTTCTTGCTGGATTCACGCACTCTCCACGAAACTCTCGTAGGAATGAATCGCCGATAATGATAGACATCAACGACGAAAACGGATCTCGAATGCACGGGAAATCACTGATGGACGACTAGATCCTCGGGATTACTCGAGCTATCAATAAATAGTTTATAAATTTTCGTTCGTACCGCGTGCAATGAATCGAGACCGGATGGAAGATTGCTATGAATTTGTTTGCCTATGTTTATCGTTAAGAAATTTATCATTTTCAAAGAGCGGCGTTATTCACGGTGTCGATAAACTGGATTTCCGGTTATTGCTTTTACGACTTTTCTCAAGGATTATTGTAATGATTATTGTTGTTTTATACCGAGCGCAAGATTCGAGAGCAACGATTTCGCCTGCGCGAAAGTCCTTTTCTCTCTTTTTTCTTTCGCGAGATCTCTTGACACTGAGAGAGAGAGAGAGAGAGGGAAAGAGAGGGAAACGAGTGAACAACGACACGATACACACACGTCCGATGGTAAGGATGGTCGGACAGACACTGATCGCACGATGCGTGAGCGCTAATATAAGCGCACGCATATATTCTCGACGTGTGGTGCACCCAACCACTGCGAGTCAAGACATGCATGCGTGAGTCAGTATATTTTGTACGTGCTATAGTCTGGCCAGCCACGTTTACCATCAACATATTATCCTATAACGTTTTATACGTGTTTAAATATATATAAGCATGAATATTGTTCCATAGGCAGTGCACAAAGCTGGCATACACGCCGGTGTGTCCATCCACTTGGATGGGCTCGAAGCACACACAACGAGGGTATACAGATGCTGGGATAATTCTCACGCACAGAGCCATGTCGGCGATACGACGACGGATCCATCATTATTATCTAGAAACTCGAGGCTGAACTAGGCCTTTGTACCACCAGCTTTTAACCAATTCAATTTAATTCCAAGGGTGCTATTAATACTGTCGACTCATTACGAATATTTGCATAGGGGAAGGCAACTGTAGTATTACGGTCAGTGACAGGGCAGCCGAGAAATAGTAATTGAAAAGTAATTCATTCCCACGAATCGATCGAGGGAACGATATCAATGGTCGTTGCGTCGATGGACTTCGGCCCTCGATTTAGGCATTATTTCGAAAGGATCGTAAAGCACCGTGGTCTCGGTCAAATAACTTTTATCGATAAAGCCGTCGATACTGTTTCGATCGAGGAATCGCAAATAAATTGTTTCCGAAGCAATTGCTCACGGATATGAATAATAAATGTCGAATATCGTATCAAAACTGCGTGAAGAATTGTGCTATGAATATCTCGACGATTGGAACTGCAGTTTAAAGCCAGGGAGAGGGACCCCTCGTTGCAATCGCATCCTCGCACAGTTTATTCCAACACTTTGAAAGTTGGCTGCTCTGTTTGTAACACATCGACGCGAGTCTGTTGCTTGCATCCTTCTCAAAGCCTCACTCACACAAGCTAGCTCAAGCAAAGTACACGTAAGCGAGAATGCATCCGAGTGATATTATAATTTCTAATTGAAACGCGCCACAGTGTGGAACGTGTAGTTAGAGTGCACGTCGCATTGTTCGACGAAGCGGAGTAGCAATAACAGCCTACCGTATATACTCGAACCCCTTCACCGTAGATGGTTGGCTTCCGACTTATGCATCGATGCGGTGTTCCCTTGATTACATGCAACAGACACTCTCTGATGTTCGACCTGCCCTTTCAATCTGTACACGTCTTCTTTCTACTCGCAATTCTCAACTCGTCCACTGTCCTAGTGCTAAATATAGGCTGGGCAGATTAATTATGGCTTGAGGTTGTTGGGTCATTTTGACCCGGGCTAAGAATGCTTAATTTTTTATGGCCTTCGCTTAGTTTCAGGGGTAGTTTGGGTCCTGGAGACCCGAAGTAACGACGCAAATACAAAGCCTGGCCGACCCTGCAGCATAATTATTCCTGGATTTTCCTTCCATCTCTTCAATACTTCGCTAACCAGTCATCGATTTTTGTATAGCCTCGTCATTGACCATCATTAATGAAGCGGATCGTATACGGATCATCAAGTCCGGACGCAACGAACAACGAGAGCTTCAATGTCCTCGATATACAGTGTTCCACCCTTTTTCATTCTCCCAACCCCGCAGGCCGACCTCCAGCACCCTCCAACGCCCTTTCACAGAGTTAAGTGCTTCGCGCGAGCACGACTCATCTACCTATGCAGCACGAGGGTGAATAAATTATTCAACTTAGTGGTTCGGAATCTCAACACACATACACATAGTAACACGAAAACGTTAACTCACACAGGCATGGGCTCATGAGATCGTCAACATACCCTCAACACACTTGTCCAATGCAGACTGCACGCTCCACAGTATGATATCTTCAATTACCTTCGTACCTACTGGCCTACAGAGTTACAGTAATACGACACTTGTGGCACTGGGTGTGTCAGGCTACCCCTTTTTCTGCATCGGCAGGCTGTGGATAGACAGATATTGGGGTTAAAGAGTCGAATCAACGATAGGAAGAAAAGGAAATCCGAGTCATTTGTTTTGTAGAACCTCTTCGGGTCTTTCGTCAGGCCGGAAAGTGTCGATTAAATTTTATTTTCGATCGCTGCAGTTTCTATGACTCGAGCTCCGATAATTCCAACTATTTTCTACGCTTTTGAAATGGAGGATTCCGGCAAGTTTGTACATACGTTATGAAGAATTTTACAGCCTCGTTGGTGAGCTGTAAAATGAGATTAGACTGACATCGAAGAGCCGATAATCTCTGAACCTCTTCGGATGTCGGCCTCGCCCAAGCCTCCAAGCTGGCAAGTCCATTAAGTTTGTAGATTATTTGTACGAATAAAAAGCTTGCAATTAGCTCTGATGCGCTCTTGGCTGTAGAGCGACTGGGCAAACTTGGACCGAGTTGGAGGATCGAATAGCATGCAGCAAAAAACATTAAGCACCGGTGAACAGTGCCACGCTGGAGACTCGCAAACGCCTGAATCTAAACGGGCTTCTTGAAATCTTGTTTACTTAATCCTAGCACTGCAGCAGTGCAACTCTCCTCCTCCAACTCTTTCGCTTCTTCTACTCCACTCGGAGTATTATACGAGAGAGTATTCGAACGCAATGCTCGAGCAAACAGACACACCTGCGAGAAGTGCAACGACTTAATTCGTTCCGAGCAAAAAATAGTCGCGAAAAAGTTAGAATTACTCGGTCTTGTTATTTTAAGTGACACCGAAATGAGAAGTTCGCGAAACAAATTATCCACGCGAGAGCTGCAACATCGGAGAATATCCCGTTAATTGGAGCAACTATTCTATGTTTTCTTGATTTCATAGTTACGCCAGTTGATCAAATATAGGCCGAAACTATATGGAGGGAAAGCCTTGAGCGTTTCGTACGTATTCCTTCAAATTTACGAGCGGAAAATACACATAACGATATTTAGATAAATTAAGTATGAAATTGGCATACCAAAGGAATGGAAATCTGAACGTATGCTTAACTAATGGAGGGGTAATGGTGGTCGCCAATATTATATTCATAGCTAGGAACCACTGGGTCTGTGCGATTCGTCGTGTCTCCGCGTTTCTCTTCTTCGTCGTCTCTCGGAGCTTCTATGAATTTATTACGAGCTACTCATTTTATATACCTGTAACGTTTCCTGTTTTAGTCATCATCGAATCTCTCGTTGTACATACAGAAAAGTTATTCCAAAGGGACTGGCTGAATAACAAAGAGAATCCGTCGGTTTAATAACCGAGAATCGAGGAAGGATGGTGTAAGAAACGAATCCTCTCGCGTGTACAATATTTAACTTGGACGACGTGCGGCTTCCTGACTGCTCGACATTTCCACAATTTACGAATGTACATGTGTAGTTTCACGTGCACCATTACTTATGCTGTGTACTGCGGACAGAGTACCATGTCATTTGAAAAAATTGCACAGTCCGTCGCATAGAGTTTTGCATATTTTTAGAATCGACGCTTCGTATTGAAATACGGAGATCGCGAGAGAGTGGCGAATCTTCCACTACCTGCTGGGCCGCGGTCACGCACATCCGGGAAAGTGCGTGCAACCAGCAGTAAACGACGAAACGTTCGATGATTGTGTGCGAATACACGTTTAAAAGGATGAGCACGAAATATTGGAAGAAATAAATCTCGAAAAACCGCGACATGCCATTGTCACGGAGCTCCTAACAATTCGCCCGGTGCACAACGGATCGTAGAAGTGGCGGAATATGCAAACAGGAATTTTGGAGAATTGACGATACGAGGGGAAATTTCTTGCATTCGATAAACAGGCACTATTACGAGAGTGATTAATTGTCTGGGCTTAAGCGCAGCTTGTGCGGGTAATGGGACATAGTTGCTGGCGTAGTTACGTGAACGACTATTTCCGCACGCGGTTTACAATAGGAAATATTGTTTGCAGCAAGTTTGAGGGAAAAACTGACTTCGCGCCCGGTCTCTCTTCACCTTGAAGAGTTTGGCTGGTGCAACGTATGCGGCACAAATTATGTCTCTCCTGGGAAGGGGCTGCTACTGCTACTTATTGTGTAGCGTGTTGCACTGGAGGCGGTTCTGTTAGGGCCACGGAATGCCAGTCAGACGATAACCCATTGTCCGCGTGTCGACTGGCTGATACACATACGCCAAACGACCAACTCTATTCCAATTGCTCACCCACTCGAGGTGCACATAGCCGACTTGGCTAACATAGTCATCGACTCGTTTTTGAAGGTCCTTACAGTCGATGCTTCCCATGCAACTGTAATGAATTCTTTCCAGCTTTGTCTCCGGTTAAATTAAACTTTACCCGATATCGAGGCTGATTCTTTTCACTCAGAAAGACCGAGTGCCATTTGTTCAAAAATCAAAATGCAGCCTAAATGCTGTACCCTTTAAAATTGATGAGCATTGAAAGTTGCCTGGATCGTATTTATGAGTCTCTTTACGAGCGTACATAATTGTAGTACGAGCATGGGTTACGAGCGATGATAACTGCCAGGATTCAGGAAAATGATAGTGAGTCAAAGCTAATTTGTACTTGGCGTAAGTGGTTGGAATTTTCGGTACGAATATCGACTCGATAATGTCTAAAGGGGATTTTTATCTTCTCCAGTCTCATAAACTACCAAGGCATCCAACTATCCCCTGTAACATGCTTCGGTAGGATAATTAGATTATCGGTTTATCGATCGTGTTGTGTACATGTATACTCACCACATGTGTCCTATGATGCTGATGGTGCATACTGTGATGATGATGATGTCTTTTCTCCTTGGCATGATGATGTTTACCGTGTGATTTGCTGCTGCCACGGTGTGGCGGATAAGTGTGATATATCATGTTAACACCGAAACAAGGTTGGCGTCACCTGACCTCGGAAATGGTGCACTTGGTCGTTACGATTTTCTGCGACGACGATGTCGATGACGACGACGAATTCTTGTGATTGTTCTGATGATGATTGCTCGTCCCACTCGACAATACAGTGCTTACCGCGCTTGACGATGTTACGCCGTTACCTACCGGCTCGTTATTGCCGATTTGTAATTTTCTGAATGTGCTCTGACCGCTGCTCGAGGTCTCGGTGCTACTTGTACCGATGCTCTTTTGATGATGATTATGATGATGATGGTGATGATGATTGTGTGACTTTTCATCTTCGCGTGTGTTCAATACGTTGCGCAAAGTCAAATCGGTCTCGTCAACCTCGAAGGATGGACGATGACGTGGCATCATTTTGACGCTCGAGCCAATTGGCGTTACGGTCGTCGCTGGATCCAGCTTTACCAACGCAGCCTGAAGACCCAGCGCGTCCATTTTGGAAAACTTCTTTTTTATCTGACTATTCGCCTAAACTTTTTGCCCCAACGAATGCTCAGCTATTATTTCTTCTATCCTTTTGCTGACGGTGCTGCACGCACTTGAGAGCTGAGACCCTCGTCAAACTGCCGCCTATTTTTTTCCTATTTTTCCGCTAAGGGCTGACTATGTTTCCTTCGGAAATCTTCAAGCCTTTTTGAATCTCGTTCGCTTGCCCGATACGAACTAAGGATTAGGCCAGACCCCGTTAAGCAGCATGCACGAGACTCGTTCTATCATCTTTATCCGTGAGTATAGAATTAATCGCGTTTTATTAACGAGAAAAATTGGATTATTTATAATACTGACGATTTATATAACGGTTGGCTCAAATTTGGCTTTTTATTGTATAGGAAATATTAATAATTGGAACACTTCGAAGTCGGATCTCGGGCACACTCTTGGGATTATTTACGAATTTATCTATTTCAATGAATATTTATTATTTATCGATCGAGTAATTGTAAGTTTCGTAGTAATTATTGTTGGTAAAGGTGATTAACATTCATCGATTAATACGGACTAAAGTCCTGTTATTATTACTATTGTTACTATTATTTGTTTAATATTATTATTTTTTATAATTGAGGCTACGTTGATTTTGATTATCGGAACACTTTAGATTTTGGCTGTCGATATTCGACCTTTGAATATCATTCGATAACTGCGCTATTCTCTGTTGCGAGAAGATGTTACAGCCTTGGCTGAAAATATAAAAGCAATCATGTTGAAGTTTGCATCGTTAGAAAGCAACGAAGATCAGTTTTTCCTCGAGCAGGGCTCTCAATTATTTTTCGAATTTCTAAATTCAATAAATAATTAATAGAAAAAATGATTTTTCGTTGAATCTCGACGTTGAAAACTTGAGAGTCATGAAAAACGTCATACAATGGAGAAAATATGTTTTTGCTATAGGGTTATGTGCGTCTCTGAACGTTTCTTTCCGGTTCTGAAATGGTTCAACCGTCGAGTTTCCGACAATTTGAAAATTAGTGAATTTCGCTGAAACATAAATATCTTACTGATTTAATGGATTGACAATGAACGTCGAACGAGGGTAATCGCGTGTTCCGTTGTGTTTTACGTGCGCAAACGTTGGTCGAACGAGGAATCGACGTTGTGCTACTCTTTCAGTTCAAATGTATCATTGTGTACGCTCTGCTCGAGTCATTAACGACACGAGAGAAACGTCGGGCAAGATTCTTTTGTTGTGGTGGCATCCTCAAGGCTCGTACTGAGAGCTGCAGGCCACAAAGAACTTGCTTTCCCTCGGAAATCTGTACCGGAACTAATTCAGCAGCAAATAAAAATGTGAGGATTCTCTTTATCGATTAAATCGAAATGAAATAAATGAAACGGAAAATTATCGAGGCTGGAGATTCGTCCACGCACGAGGATCTTCTCTATGGGAGCGCGATTAAATGAATGCGAACCAATCGAAGGCAAGTATAAGCCCCTGTACTGCTATGGCCTGCCCCTCACAATTCAATGCTACGATCTTCTCTCTGGCTCATCGACCTTATAGTCTTACCCACGACCTTAGCCACGAAACACAAAAGGATCAATTTGCATAGGATGTAGCACGGATGCTCGTGCGAGCGTATAGAAACAACGAAATTTTGATAATAAATTGTGCCTTTGGGCAGCTGCGTACACGGTAAGGATACATGTACGTTTGTATAGGGAACGACTTGGGACGATAACTAGCCAGGATTCGTAATGTAAGTAACGTGTAAGCATTTAGTATCGTCTTTTTATCATTTGATTGGAGGTTGTGTAGAGCGAGAGTGAAATCTGAGAAGGAGCGCAGCTTCTGATAAACGAGATCACGATATGTAGCATGCAGGAGAGAAGATTGCGAATGGCAAACACGCGAGATGCTTAACTTTGGTGGGCGTGAGAGATGGATTTGATAAGGGATAAACATTGGTCTGGTTACATTAAAGAGATATGAATCGAAGGAGATAAGTTGCAAGGTCACGAACTGAATTAAAGAGTGTGAGGATTAACGCGGACGTGAGAAAAAAATGTGAACAAATAACGAGCGGCAGGAACATCGATGTCAGTTGGACGATGTTTCTAATTAAACGAGACGAAGCTGGACCAAAGTTTTATAATGAATTTCAGTCATCGAGGGTCCCGGAACCTTCGCAAGGGACAGAGAGGCTGGTTGGCTCGAGTGAAACGGAGTGATTGCTCGATATATCTCGTTGGTACTTGGAGCTGGTAGCGAGTAGTTGCAGTCAATTTTGTTCCAACTAGTCTTTCCGATAGAGAATGAGAAAGAGAAGCAACAAAGATAGGGAGAGGCTTGGACAAAGTGCGCAATAGAATAGGAAAGAGCCATGGAGAGAGAAAGCGAGAAACTCCACTCGCCAGCTCGAACGAGACATACGTGTCGTAAATTGGAAATGCCCGCGTCTCCTGTCCAGGACAACATCGGACAGACGTGTAACACTCTACTGTCACCGTATTCCTGGACAAGGCCGGATACCTGATACAAACACTTGTCCACAACACACACACACACACACACACACACACACACACACACACACAAAAGTAAAAAGCCATTTATAGGCTCACAAATATATACGAAGGACGAAAACTCGACTAATCATTAAAAAACGATGGAGAAGAAACGCGACACGAAATCCTTTCGGATTATATTTTAATCAATAACCAAATCCTTCCATTCTCCCTCACCAAAAGTTCAATTAGGGTCTCCATCGATGTTCAAGCTTGCCATTTTGCCCCACTCTCCCATGCCATTCTACTGCCGTCTCTACGATACACAAACAAATCGTACTATTGGTAAGTAATCATAGGACGAGCCGACACGTCAAGGCTACGATTCAATTGAATCGTGAGATGGAGTGCAAAAGAGGGATGTCTATACGTCGCGGAGCATCGTTTGAGAGGCTACGTAAGATATGTCGAATAAGTCGACAGTGTGGGTTCTCTTGATCGAGGTGTCACACCGTTTGTGTTATATACGAATGGGATAAGTATAACTCTATATGAAATGATGAAACCGAGAGGCGACGATGTGCGAAGGTCGTGCGAAACATAACGCTAATATACGATAATGTGGACCAGAGGAAGACAAAGAGTATTCCTGCGATGGCGCTATTCATCAAAAGACAAATCGCCTCGCGAAATTCATTCTCGGAAAGTTAAAGAGATAAGAGGGATCTCCTTTCTTGTTAATTGAATATTCATAAGAACGTTTTTTCGTTTGTGTTTCGTTTGTCATTGTACAGCGTGAGGGATTGAGAATGGGACGGTGACAAAGTCTCTTAGAGACAAGCTCCCTTGCGAACTGAGGACAGAATGCTTGTCATCGATAAATCGAGGCCCATGAGGGACTAATTAAGGCCCGGGCATCGATCAATCGCGAGAGTTTTGGTCGTCCGCATTTGTGCTCGGTGGGCAGAGCCACGGATAAATGCCTACGCTGCAATGGCGCTTCCCAGCGAATAGTTGCTGAGTAGGGTTGCATTCCGCACATATGTGTGTTTAAGTTTTGACTGTGTATATATATGTAAAGGTTGTATATGGGAGGTTGCGTAAATGCATATGTATAAATGGTCGATATTATTCCTGGAAATTGGCGAAGGTCCGTGGGTTGGAGTTCTCATCGGATTTCGAGGAGACCAGCATTTCCAAGGACCCCTCGGTCGTTCGGAGGAGGAATTTTCGGAATCTCGACATAGCGAATATGGCGAGAAGAGAACTGGCGCGCGAACAAAGGTTGTTTGACCTGCGGCAAATAAGCAGAAAAAGAGGCAAAATAATGATTTGGGAGAGAAAAGAGGTCGATGCACCTTGGCGTTGCGATCCCGCAGACTCTCTTTGTGTCTCTAGCTTTGATTCCCATTTATAAGATGCCATTGGTGCTATGCACGCGGGGCTGACAAAGCTGTTGCTCCCGAATCCCACTGTAGGGGGTTGGGCGGATCGTCACAGCAGCAGCAGCAGTTGGAATCAGTGTAAGACGGGACGGAGGTTTTTCTCAGACGCGGGCAGATGAACAACTTGATGTCGGCCCACGCGTCTCGCCCACTTTATTCTTCAGGGACCATAAGAACATGGCTAAAGTAAAAGACGATGAAAAAATGAGACGAATATGCCTTCACGAGTGTCATGCTAGTCTTTTGCCCTCTCGTCCTCTTATCCTTTATACCGCGCTCGTGCATTGACGATCGTATCGTATGAATCGGTCGATGACGCCGCCGCTCCGTTGTCATTTTTTCAGTATCGCTTTATTTTTTCTTTTCTGCACTTTCTTCCGAATTATTTTGGAATTCTATCTTTCTCACTCCCACTATTTTTTTTCGCTATCTACTGTGTGTGTATCCGAGTACGACCAGTCAACCTTCGGGATTCGATGCAGCAACATTGTCAGGAGTGACTGTACGAAGAAACAAATATTATCAAGACGATTTCACATCCATGTCTCTTCCCTTTCCGTCCTTCTGTGCCAGATTATGTTGAAGACTACAATAACGTTGGTGGGAAGAGTCAAAACGCGATATATAAAGTGTAAGAAATGGTTTACGAGAGACGTGTCGACGATGAGATGGAAAATTCAAGACACGAGTGACTACCTCGGATGCATTTATTATTCTCGCGCATAAATGCCGAGGCCGTTTGCCAAGCACGGCAGAGATGAATGCACGATGCTTGCTCCGAGAGTCGATGATGCTCGGGATGACCTCGGGAGATCGGACCCGGTAATAGCAATAATCGAGCAATAACGACCCAAGAACCGCGAGAGAGTGAAAGAAGGAGAAGCGACGACGAGAGCGCGAGAAACTTAGAAAGAGAGAAGCCTCGAGCGCGATTAGGATAAGCTTGAAAAGCGAAGCTGCACTTTTGCCCAGGAGCTGCATTGTCGACCAAAATAAGACGTTGCTACCGTGTAGCCGAGGTCTTAGCGCGCGGTGCTACCGGATTTTCTCGCTCGATCTTCGTGTCTCTTCAACGCTTGCAAGGGCTCGAGTTGTAACCGAATTGCCATGGAGAATTAAAGAATACTCTGCGGCAAAAGAGACTCTTATAACTGTGCAGATATACGAGCCGCTGCTTTTTATTCATCGAGCTTTGGAGGACAAACAAAATAAAAGGTTAAATTATCACTGGACAGTTAAGAATAAAATATAAGTGCGGTATGATAGTCGCGCGCAGGAGGCGTTGCCCCACGTTTATGAAGCTTTGTAAGAAAGAGAGAGAAGAAGAATGACTCGAAGCAAAGAAGAGGACGAGTTTGTGGCCTGGTTGAGACTTGGAAGATCGCGTGAACAACAACCATAAAGGAAAGCGATCCTTTAATTAATATAACGGCTTGTAATGACTGTGGCTTCGTACGAAATCGTGAAGCTTCGATAAATACACGAGCGAGCAGCATCCAGTTATCTCTATGAATCTATGATAGTGGGATAGTGCTGCTCGGGTTACAACAAGTACAAGTGCCTCTCGTGCGATTTGCAGTAAGACCAGAAATCCTGAATTTCCATCCGCGTCGTCTGCTACCGTGGTTACAACGAACGATAGGAGTAAATTGTTTTATGGCCCTTTCCGGAACGATCTTGCTGTTTTAACCAGCACCTTATGGCTGCATTAAACAAACTGGCTATTTTTCGCCGACCAATACCTGCCAAATTATCGCCTTCGATAACGATAACATCAAGACTGTTTGTCCCGCGATTTTTCACCACGAGAAAGTCTTTTTATTTATTTTCCCAATAAGTAGCATCGTTTTTTAAAAGCCTCGGAGTCTTTTTTTCGTCAGCATGAAATAGTCCGTTTGACATGTTCATGCGATATCGCGTATCCTTTTAAAAGCTCGATAAATCATTCGCTACTGCTGCTGATAGTCCTGTTCTATCTAACGGTCTTTATGTACATTTTTGTCGTTGTGTCTCCGTGGGTAAGACGTTCGCCACGTCGAAAGAAAGCATCAGGCAATTGAAGAGGTAAACTATGACGTAACGGTGTCCGAAGAGACGAACAAACTCCGTATACTCTTCGTCCTCTAGTCTTTTCCCCTCTTCCACTACTCTTTCGCCCTGTATACGTCACCCTATCCCGACGTTTAACGACTCTTAAGACTCTCTTGCGGCTTACCATTAGATTTATGATCACGCAGACTCGTTACTTCGTATCTAGTCATCGTTTGATCTACATCGGTGGCATTGAATCACCATTTTCTCGCTTGCTCGGCCTTACTCGTAATTATGAGCCAAAAATACCGGAATATTGTGAAAAAATAATGGTGGAAACAACCGGTTCAGAAACGCAAAATTCCCATTGACAAAAATGGAACGTTCGAGATTGTTCTCCAAGGGATGAAAAATATTCATCGAGCCTGATGAGTCGATGAGTTTGTTTGGAGTGTAAACCTTTGATTTGATGAGTGTAAACCTTTGATGTTGTAAACCAACAAATTTCCACATGAATAATTAACTACACGAAACGTTTAAAGTTTTTCTCGTAATATTTCGTACACAGCGGACCGAAAACACTTATTCGAGCGACAACAATGAATGAGTGAAAAAAAAATCGTAGCACTTGAGAAATAATCTATCGCGATTGACTATTTCGAAGACACTGAACTCGACGATAAACACTGAACGCCGGTGGAAATACGATTTTGAAACACCCACACACTTACGAACGCGATTTTTCATCCAACATTCAACATGTCAAAAGAGGCACGTCACAATTATCAGATTTTTTTGGCACGAATAAAATAGTCGTAATGTTTCGGAATAGATAGAGCTCAAATCGTGAAGATTTATTATTCCTAAGTCAAAGAAATAAATTGGAACAATTGATTAAATCGTAAAAACGCCAATAGAACGGATTAATCTGGAGAGAAATTGTCGTAATCTATTGATTATTATGTTTCACTGGGCGCGACGATGTTGTTGTTGTTGTTGTTGTTTTTTTTTTTTTTTTCATCAGCGCAACAAGCGCATAACGTATGTTCACCGGTAACACACGCAACAGCGTCTTCTCTTTCTTTTTTAGTCATTGACCTCGAGAGATCGAAGTTGAAAAATGTGTTGAGCGGTCCTCGACACGAAGATCGTTTCGATGTTGCAAATTTGCTCTTTAGTTGATGATTTTTTAGAGCCGGTAGCACAATTGAGGGAAAGTGTTATATGGAGTATGATTCATCGGGTGTATTGTTCGATTGTGTCTCGATAAGTAAGAGTATATAGACGGAACGAGGGTAGTAAAGCGAAGAGTATATTAATATATAGTATGGTACGTAGTATAGTATCGTAGAAGGCAAACGCGTGACGAGGCCACGAGAGATGGGTGTTGCCCCTGGTTCTGATGCTTTCTGGCTGTGATGCTGGATAGCGCTGCTGCGGCGGCGTTGCTCTTCTGAGATATTTAGTGCGTCCGGTCAGGCCAAAAAGCAGAATTTTTTTGCTTGTTAATTCCTTCGCGTTGACGAACAATTTCTGATTCGATGGCTGAGTTGCCCGAAATTCCAGCTCAATTGTCTCGCGACCGTGTCTCGCGTGAAAAATCTTTCACTCGTTTCGACTAGCCCAGCAATTAAAACCGACGATTATTCAATAATTACAGAGTAATCATTTGATTTTCTCGATAAAAGCGAAAAAAACGATCCCGAGGCTAAAAATAAAGAAAAAATATCTTTCTCGTGCGGTTTCGCTCTTATCTCGTCGACGGAGTCGTAATCGTCGACCGTGGACCTCCCGTATCCCGCGATACCGCGATTCTGTGTCTGATGAACTCGTGCAGGCAGTCAGGCAGGCAGGCAAGCAGGCAGGGGAGTCAGGGTGCGCAGGGGGTTGCTCTCGTTGGAGCACCACCACCACCACCACCAACGACTACCACCACCTAGCCGTAGCCGTAGCAGCAGCAGAAACACCGCGCGAAGGGGGTGGGATCAATATAAAGGTTGGCCCGAACGCGGGAAATTCGCGCGCAGGTCCCTCTTCGGTCCTCTGCTTCTCCCTTCGCTCCCTTCTCAACAATCCACCATCTTTTTCTCTCCCTTGCACCTACGGACCTTCCAAATGTCTTCCACTCCATTTTTCTTCTTGCTTTCCACCCCCGAACCCTTCCCCCTCCCCCACCCTTGGCCATCGCGTCATCCCTCATAACTCTTACTCTTTTTTATCCTCTCACTCTCTCTCTCCCTCACTTCTAGCGTTCTTTATTCGTCATACTATGTGCGAACGTACATACACTTTTCTACATTCATCCATAGACGTCGATGGCATGTATGCTACGAAGAAATTCAGTATCCAACCTTCCCTTGTGTCTCGCCGTTTCTCCGCAGACTACCCTTCTCCCTATTCCCGCTCTTCTTATTTCTCTCGCTTACTTTTTTTTCGCCTTCGCCCGCTTCGCCGCGCCTCCTCTCTGCACTCTTTCCCTCGTTTTCTCCTTCATCTAATTCTTTCACAGACACACACGTTGACGCGTACAACCAAGCATAGAAATTCACTCTAACCGTCCAGGTGTACGTAACCATTTCGCCACAGATTCCCGCCCAATTTCTCACCAATTTTCCTTCCTCTCGCGCCACTTGCATCCTTTTCATCTCTTCTCGTCACCTCCACCTCTGCGTACGTAACCAACTGATTCCTGTTTGTTACCGCGTCTCCTTCCGCCACTTGAAAATTTGTGGCGAGCCTGGCGTTTCGACACTCTCCAATTATACTCGTCAAAATTAAATCACCACGCTCACGAGCCTCTTATAATTTTATTTCCTTCACGAAATTCTTATCTATTTCCTTCGCGTTATTATTATTTTTCATACAATTTTATCAATCATTGTTACGATTTATTCTCATTATGGGCGTTATCGGGACAAACAAATTTTCAAATATTAAGCCTACCGAATCGCTACTTTTGTACTTTCAGTCTCCAACATTTTTCCTCGGACATTAAACACTTCTCAGCCCCATTTGCCTCCGTGACTTTACATCAGAGATGATTCGATTTTGTTGGTCGTATTTGAACTAGAACATGGAGAGCATGTTTGCGAAGGGTGCAAGAAAAAAAAAAGAATATTTGGCCATTCGAAAATCCAATTTTTTTCACGAAATCGATGAAACCGGATGTTGAGAATTGGTAGAATGAATTTTTTACGACATATTCGAGAAATCCCGAAGATACCGATGCACCGAAAATTCAATTTTCATAATATATTTTTATTCGCTGCACAATTTTATTTTCCACACGATTCGATTCAACTTTTTGTTCTGCATATATTTCTTTCGGCACATTCAGTTATTGGGATTTGGCCCTTTTGTCTATTGTGTGCTTTTACGAGATTTTCTCTTTCCATTATATTGACACTCACACAAATGTCTACATCGATTGACAACAGCATATTTTTCATCTCTACCATTTCGAGATCTGATACTTTTCTTCAGTCATATAGCTGGCAGTTTTTCATGCAAGGCTATGAGGCTATCCCCACCGATTCACTGCCTCATAATCCTCGTGTCGTTCGAGCTCAGCCTCCGAGAGTCGTTTTTTTTCTGTTCCATTGCTCGAGCCAATGTCCGGGATATCCTTATGAAAGTGAAATTCGTAAGGGGCTGAGACGTCAGCGTTCCCACTATATTTCATAAATTCCGGACACATATATTTCAATATTGAGTCAACATTTCGATGTATAAATATGTGACGAATTATTGTTATGTATATCAGACGCAAGCGTACATACAAAATGTCCTTTCCATGTCGACCTCCTTATCTCTCCTTGATCCGAAATGTCAAGGGTTTTCATGAAACATTAAACGGAACACAAAAGATTTAGGGATGTAACCAGTGGAAACGTCGGAAACAGAGAAGCTGCTTGTGTTGTCAAGAGAATATAATAATAAAGGACACCACGATAAAGAATAATTCATTTGACATTGCAATATCCTGCTTCTTCTTGTGTCCTTCTCCACAAAGCATCTGTTTTGATACTTCAAACGGAATAATAATGAAAATCATAATAGGTTGGGAATAAAATCTTTCATTTAACTGCGGAAACATCTAACAAGCAATATCGTTGTATTCATTCTTCATCGAGCTAACTTTTAACGAGATTTTGTTTCCTCAAGCTTTTTTCTGTGTGTACTTAACCGAAGTTTAATGTGCCAGGGATGCAATTTCTAATGGGAAACAAAAAAAAAGAGAAATATATCCTGTAATTATGAAAAGTTTGAGAATTCTCGTTTATTTTTCTTTACGTGTTGGGATTATGTGAGTAAATGAAGCAATGTAAAAAACGAACAAGTTTAAGTTTGTTAGCAACTGGACGAGGTTACTTGCGGTGAAAACTTAATCGATCTTTCGGAGTGCAAGCCGAGTGTGCAGAGTATCGATTGTTCGCTCGGCTGGCAATCCGGAACGGAATAAATGGGATAAAATGTGTAAATAAATGGATGTAAAAAATGGGCATTTGGAGGCGGTAATTCGATGGAAAGTGTTGGTACACGCGTGCTATATCCTCGCGATAGTGAACGTCGTTTCAAACGTTTTGTTTCGCCATTAAAGTTCGATCTTGATCGTATCTCGGGTTTTGTCTATCGCGGCGATCGATTATAAATTTTCCTGCTACATTTATAACTTTGAATCTTGGCTGTTGTAATTTTTATGGCACTTTGAAAATGCTCGACATGAGCTCGACTCGTCGAGGGCTGGGTAGCTCTGCTGCGGCACACCCGCCAATATCTTTCCGCACCGCACCGAGCCACAAAAATAATTATTCTAATTTTCTGATGCCGGATGCTGGATTCCGCAGGCACTTGCTTCTGCTCGCCCGGCTACCCTCGACTGTCCCGATCCCCCACACGTATATATTTATTCTCGTATTATGTGTAATATGTGGTTCGACCAGATTGGTAGAGTGCACGGAAATAAAAGGATTGACTGAGCCCATTGCACACAGAATGTAGCGGAGAAACAGCTGTGGCAAAAACGGTTCTGGTTCGATGCCGAAAATTGCGCAAGTATCGATTTAAAAAACACATAATACGTGATTTATCGTATCTGGGCTCGCTTCTCCGCAGCTTATAATAGGCAACGTTACCTCAGGTATTTTGTCCTTAGTTTTTTTTCTTTCAGCAATTACTCAACATCGACGGAATCCTGATGAAATATTAATAAGAGTTAAAGCATTGAGGAGATTTTTTCAACGATGGATACGAGGCCAAGAAAACATTTCATTTAAAATTTTGATCGGTCCCGATTTAAATTTCACATTTCTCACCTCTCGTTCGATCTTTCGCATCACGTGTGTATACACTTTTCATTCAACTTGAATTTACGGCTCTTCTTATCCAATATTCAGTCTTATTCATCAAGTGGCAGAGCGCCAAAGATTTTTCAGCGACTCGGCTCAAGCGAAAAATTCACGCGAAAACATGCTCTTCCGTCCATAAGTTCCAGGGGGATTAAAGTGGAAAAGAGAAAATATACTTGGGAAGCTTGTGCATCGTAATCACGATCGATGATAATGCATGGGAACTAATGGCAATGATATGGACCGATCGAGAGTCATGGCATGAAAATTTTCATCGAAATATCGTGCGGAAAAAGTTTGGAGCATGCAGACATTTTTTTAAACGTAAAAAGAGGAAGAAAACGATGAAAGCCCAAGAGAATTTTTCGAAAAATTGTTGGCCGTATAAAATCTTTCGAAACGATTGCGGCGAAGTTCATAATGAAAAGCCTCTTTTCTAATTAAAATGTTGCAACTGACATCGAACAAGTACTCGCGTGAGAATCTGGTGGGCCAGCCGATTCGACGGTGGAGATAATTTCGCCCTGGGGATTAGTCGAAAAGTGCAAAGTCTCGACGACCAATCTATATATCCAACAAGACGAATGTGGGCTCTTTACCTTGCCCAGTTATTGGCGCAATAGAGATCCGCGTTGTAAGATTTGTGGACGTACAGGTCGTCGCAAAACTCGTGTCTCCCTCTGATAAGGCACGATCCATTTTTTTCCGTTGAACCGTCATGGGCAGGGTCGATGCTTTCCCTATTATTCCGTAGCTTTGACTACAACTCTTCGATCCGCGTCATTAACGATCGATCGGAGATAAAAAATCTCTGAGCAGCACGATCTACTCGGCCTGAATATTTGGAGCACCGAGTATGCAACGCCGTGTACATTAATTCGCATATTCGAAGCACAGGTATGCTCGAACACATGTTACGTACGCAGAATCGCAGTGTACAAGAACGGGCGTTGGCATAATATTCAGCGGATATATATATATATATATATAATGGTTAAGAAAAGTTGGACTTCTCGTCGGTGGGTTACGTAAAACGAACAAGCGACTGTATGTCTGTCTGTCCGGACCTACCGCAACCCACATCGTTCCGCGCGTCACGTCCTTTATATATCATATTTTATTACTTATGTGTGTACTGAGCAGTGACCATTAAAGGGTAAGGCGATCGTAAGGATAGTGGTTCCAGTTATTTTTTCCTATTTTACTTCCCATTTTGCTCATCAATCTTATACGAATGAATTTGTTGCGAACCGAGGATTACATGAATCGCGAACGTTTTCCCTTTCGATATTCTTCCAATTCTTTTCGATACGATGGAGAATTTATCCGGTGGCTCTGGTCGCATTATAAAAATCCGCAAACTGCAGCTGGGGTAGGACAAATAAATGGGGATTCCGTTCGAGTGAATGTTTGTCGTCCCACGTACTCGGGAACTTGGCAATAATAAAGTCAAATGCCGATATATTGACTGGGGCTCAGGCTCGCAGCAGTCGCACTCGTCAGCAAAACCGGTAACTATTAACGTGTGTTTATGTATAAATTAAAGAAACGTTGACTTGCATTTCACACAGAGGGAAAATGGTGATGGATTATGAAAGAAAAAGATGGAAGCTGTTTGAAAAATTCTCGACGTCTCTTGAGCCAAGAAAATCGTAGATTTTCGAGAAAATTTTTTATTACGAAATTATTTGGCAACAGGAATCGCCAAACTCGACAGCTTCGTTGGTCCAAGTGGGAACGGAGGTGTTTTGCACTTTAGGGAAAGGTGCACGCGGTGCAATGGGTCAAGGGTATTTTTCTCTTTTCCCTACTCCTTCTTCCCATTTACTCGCGTTTCGGAGTAACAACATTACGTCCTCGTACCTTTGTTCCGACGATCAAAAACTTTGTCATTCCATTGCGTCATCCTGAGCCGGTGACAATCGGCAAAAAGTCATTTAGAAAGGAACGACATGCTCTTGATATCCAGCATTGAATTGCATGAGTGATCACTCTTTGTTTCGATGTCAAAAGAATATTTTTCGAACGATGGATTCGAGTGCATCTCGGAACGAGTGGAAAATTATTTCGAGGTCGATCGAAGTGAGAAAACTTGTAGAGTACGTCAAACATTTGTGCATTCCAACGTGTACAGGTATTTGTTTATCTCGAGAAATTTCCAAGCATCCGAATTCGAAAGAAACTCGAACGATCCAAATAAATTTGTGATGGAAAATCCAATGCATTCTCTCTGAATTAAGAGAAGAGCGCTGTAATTCACAAATCGTTGAGTTTTCCAGCAACAAATACGGGGGCGCGACACCTGGCGGATGTAGTCCAAACCGTTGGTATCAAAATCTCGGCTCCGAAGATAAATAGCCGGCGAGGATCTTTGGAATTGCAGGTCCGACAGTCGGTAAAACAGATGATCGTAGAAAGCTGCGTTTGCATTGTGGGCAAGTGGAGGAAATGAGCAGAATTCTGTAAAGGAGTGCTCGGCTGCCGAGCAAGAGAAAAAACAGAGATTCGTGGCGCTTGTGGCCAATTCCAGTGTGACAAGAATTTCCGATCGAATTCAAATAAAAATGCTGTCTTGATGAAAAAAAACCCAACGAATCGTAGTCACGAGAAGTTTTATTGAAAATTCAATCAACATACTGAGACGAGCCGTGAGTCTTTGCGCAAAAAATTTTTGGAAACGGAATGTGTTTGGATCATCATGCATGAAATAATATCCGTGAATATATATTTAAGCTCGGCGAGTGCATAGAGAACGTGCAGATTCCGCCATGCTCACAGTTCGAGAGGTCGGAAAGCTTCGAGTCAGAAATAGTCGAATGGCATTTCTGTTGACGAATCGCAATGTCGAGACTGCGGGGTTGGCTTGTGCAGTGTTGAGTATTGTATGGAACGACGAGACACAGAAGAGGAAAGGAAGTTGCTATGAACTTTTTCCAATTGACTGTCTCCGAGTGGGAAAAAAGTGATAAAAATGATAAGAATTTTGGAGGCGCAAGAAGCTGCGGCGTTGTAAAATAAAATGGGAATGTTTGAGTGCGTAGGAAAAATGGAATAAAGTTTTATTTTTTATTTTTACTGCGTTCTGATGCATCGAATAGCAGATAGGAGATTTACTTTACGAGGATTGGGGCACGTACGCGGCAACAGGGACAACGAGGAGTGATTTGAAATTGTTGAACTATATTTAGGTCGGTAGCTGGGTGGCGTGCACCAGTTGGAATGTCGCTTCAGTTCGAAATTATTTGTTTACGTAGCTAAGCGGGAGGGGTTATCTATAAGACCGTAAAGAGTCACGTTACTTCGTCATTCCAACAGATTGGAGTGTACGGGCTCGAGGATATTAACTGGAGGGACCGGTAGATTATTTTAGTTTGAGAGTCTGGACCGGAGAGCTGGATATGCGAGAGTAAGTTTGGGCGAAACGACGGCAAGGTGGTGTGCGAGCAGGGACATTGGTAATGACATTTCGCACGGTAGGGAGTTTGTGATAAGTGTCGAATAAATGGTGAGAACCTCGAGAGGATTGGTGGTTTTCTGGGAAATAAGTAAATGTAGGTCACGAATATAATAACCGTTGGGCAATCAATCAACAAATGCGGCGATTGATCGTGCGGATGTTGCCCGACAAAATGCATCGTGAAAAAGTTTGTATTGCGATGCGAAACGAGACGAATTGCTCGAATTATCGTCACGGCAGACCCTCGAAGGTCGCGAGAGACAAAAACATCAACGATTTGCATGCAAGTTTATATTTATACAGGGAGGAATGGCTCGTTCAGTGGCAAGGCCGAGGGATCAATCGTGGAAGAAGTCGCTTTGACGAGTTGTCATAAAGGATAATGAGTGCTTATGACAGAAAGGTTCGCGATTTTTCTTCTTTCATGTGGAACCAACATCGCGTCGTATGATTTGACTTTTGACGATATGTAAAGCCATGAAGGACAAATCCTCGAGATACACGAGAGAGTTCTCACTTCGAGGAGCTCCGAGAGCGCGCATTGTGTCGATCCCAAATTTCCCTGCTCCGGTGATATCAAGTTCTCGCATCGCGATGCGAGGAGATCGAGAGAGAGAGAGAGGAGATCGTAACATCGCGATGATGACGAAATGGAGAAAGCATATAGTCGTGGCCCTGCACTCGACACCGCGTTCGCACTTGGTACCGATCCAGTCTTTCCTTTATCCTCGATGTCTCGAAGGGTGAGAGAAGGGACTGAGTGCTTTTTTGTTGTTTTTTTTATTTATATTTTTTATTTAACTCTCTGGTCTCCGGATTCGGAGCATCATTCGAACACGCAAGTCATGCAAAGGCCTCTGAGAAGCGATTGTAGATGTTGCGGCGACCAAGCAGTGTAGCCGAGGAGCTTGAATCTGGCGATATTCATATATAGGACCGCGCGGGTTCGATCCAACGGATCCTTTTCATATATCGAACAGCAACCGCATCACAATGGAAATTTCTCGAAGGTTTTGAACGGAGGTGTCCTCTTTTCAATATGCCTAGGGTGACGCTGGCTTGTCTGTCAGAGGATAAAAAAGAAAGAAAAGAAATGCGATGATTTGAAAAGAAGGATAGGGAGAGTGAGAGGAGAGACAGTCTGACATGTTGGATCTCTGGTGGCTAAACGAAAAGGCCCCATTCGTCCATAAGAGCATGCGCAATAGCTTGGATAGACCACGAAGAGGAGAAGACAGGTAGATGAGCATTATCGCGGACGTTGAACGGGCGCAGGGTACTCGTCGAAGGTTTTAAAACATGTTGGTTTGAGCACACAGTGTGCCGGAATATATAAGCAAAGCAGAAGGCTTTGGTAATGCTGTTTATATGTAACGTGTGTTCTGGTACGTTGGACCGAACGGCGCACGGTGTATTTCAATGACGATAAATCAAGCTCGGTCGTTCGACGCACGCTCTCTGCGCGAATGGACACGTTGCCCGTGGACCAAAAGGAGAGAACCCACCGAGAGATCTCGAGGTGCGATATCCTCGTAGCGCGGGCGCTCTCCTCGTCGTATCTTAAAACTTGGATCTCGACAGAGTATCCTCCTTCACAATGCTCCTTATCCCTTTCTGGCCTATTGGCTTTCCATCCAAAATGGGCGTTTCGAACGTCCAGCTACCAGCGGAATATTCGTTGCAATTATAAACTCTACTTTCGTGACTCTACACGGGCTATTCGTTTGGTTTTCGTATTCGAAGACGTCGAAACTTGAAATAAATAAAACTCGCGCGCGGGCATGCGTTTGACGCGCAGCTCATTGGAATTCGTAACGTGCGCTCGTGCCTTAATTACATCCGGTGCTTGGATCCGTTCAACGGTTGCCCAAAGGGCTTTAATTTCGTAGAATGTGCGTTGCTTGGATTTGTATATGTTTAATAAAATGCACGAATCATTCGCCGGATATTCGTTTGAATGTTTGAATGCATTTTTTTTGACCGAAAACCGATTGGTTTATCGTCACAATTAAATCTCAATATTATTAACGAGCTTTGTCAAATAAAAATACGAATTTTGTTGCAGTACAACGATGCAACTTTCGACCTCATGCGGATATATAGTCCGCGCGCGAGTCTGCCCCCGGGCCGCCCTCTCCTCATTCTCCATACGTTTTTTTCATCCTCACCGCATCTTAGTAGCTGCATCCCTTTTGGTTAAGACGCATGGATCGCTTTCTCCCGCTGCTGGCTAATAATAGAATAGCCCATTGGTGCATCGGAGAGATAGAAATACGACTACCCTCTGCACTTTGTTGCTTCTCAGCTCCGAGAATATATATATCCTTGTAGGTCTTGTCTCTGCTCGAGCTGGTCTATGTCATGCGATGAATTTTTCAATGGCCATTCGTATAATTGAGCTTGATTTAAATCTCTCCTGGTACAAGCTGATGATCCGTCACAAGTGATGTAGATTTCATTATCTACCTTTCGTCTTTGCCCTTTCTCTCTCTCTCTCTCTCTCTCTCTCTCTCATTTTTATTATGCTCAAAGCTCGCGAGCAAGATGAATCTGCTTGTCTCTGAGATTAAGATTTACGATTACGTCATGCGGCACGGATCATTAGTTAAAATTTCTTTATGTCCATCGAAAGGTGGTTCATCGAAACGCTTTCCTTATGGCAAATACACGTTACCGAGTATGAGACATGCATCTCTTGAGCGAGGGCCGATTTATTCCAACGTTTACGAGGATCGATGGGATGAATATATCATCGGAGCAATGAAACCTCGTATATACGTAAGCATCAGGCTCCGCGTAGGTTTTGAGAGGACGGAGGGGGGCTTCCTGCAAAATATTACGTGATGCATATACATATCCGAGGCCGAAGTAAACTTGTAGAAAGCGGAAGAGATGGAAAGTATAAGCCACAACGAGACAGTGTCGTGAGCGACGGCTCTTTACTTTTTACGATACGATCGATTATCCTATCGGGCGCTATCTCGTTCACGAGCAGCTATTCAACTGCCGCGACACGCTCAATTCTCGTTTCTGTGTTACACTCCGAAGGAGATTCCCCAACTTGGATTCAACCTCATAGAGTTGTGCTTTACTCGAGCGGCTTTAATCACAGTCCAATATCGTGTGCCATTGAGGTTGAAACGTGATCGCAGTTTTCAAGCTCTTTTCCGGTATTATTTTTCACGATTTTACGCTCAATATTGCCGATGAGGCTTTTCGTTCGACGAAATAACTGCTTGAAAAGGGCTGATGGTAATTGATACCCGCATAAAATGGCAACGAACAAAAACGTACAAAAAATCGTTGGATCGATGTATTACGCGCGTGGGAGTGAAACGATCGCGCGATAAGCAACAGCAGAACGAAGAGAATCTTCGTGGCTTTTCAAGCGCGGATAATATACTGGCTGTAAGAAATTTTAAAAAAGCCATCGCGACCCCGGAAGCTCATACGGATGGATAATCGTTGCCGAAATATCGGGATAAAGAAAGATCTCGAGTTTAATCGGATATCTTGGACTCCTCGTTATCTTTAATTATCCGATCTTTCGAGGCCGTTGTTGCGAAGCTGCGTATACGTGACGGACGAAAATACGATTGAAAATCTGCAGCAGCGATGGATTCCGAAGAGCATCCATGGATGCGGCGAGCTCCGTGGGGATGCAGGGGACGGCCGGGGATTCACCGATAATCGCGCATCAGACTCGTAAGCATTTTGTGCGATAGTGCATCTGCACCGCCGAGAAGAGAGCCTACTCGTTCTCTGTGCCAGTGCATAACGTTCACTCTGACACTCCTGACAAATGCCACAACATTTCCCCTTGGATTCATCGTGTGGTGTATATATGACACGATACCGGCTTACGGAGATAAGGAACGGCGGTGAACGACGAAGAGGGAGAAAGAGAAAGAGCAAGAGAGAGAGAGAGAGAGTGACTTACCTCATCGCGGAACGATCTCTGTTGCAAGCTCGCCCAGCACATTCTACAGTGGCACGACGCGGCGGCTGACGGCACGTTGATGCTTGTAGCGGAGGTGGTTGCACTAGCCGCATTCCCGCTAGCATTGCCTCCAGCAATGTCTTTATCCCGGTAAGAGCTATTTTGTTGATCGCTCGAGGCGACGCGCTCTTTTTCCCTGTTACCGATCTCAGGTGGTGGCGGAGGTGGAACAGGAGGTGGAAGTGGACTAGTCGCGACCTCGAGACTGTCCGAGCTGGAATTGTGTCTCCTCGGTGGCGTTATATTGGACAGATTGTTTCGTTGTTGTTGACCGACGTTGCAGCACGCCGATGACGACGATGAGGATGAAGTTTGTTGGTGACTGTGTAACTTGCCGGCACTGTTACTATTTTTGTTCGATAATTCGTTCGATCTGGCACTTCTTTCTTGATTGCCAATGATTCGTTGATAATACGACGGCAGCCAAACTTCGAGATTGCTCTTCGGGGGAGACTGAGATTGTTGTTGTTGTTGCTGTTGGGATTGTTGCGGTTGTTGTTGTGGCTGCGGCTGTTGCGCCTGTTGTTGCGGAGGCCGCAAGAAATCATCGAGCAGATAGAAACTCTGAGCTCTGTTGGAGCGCGTTGACGTATCTCGAAGTCCAGCCCCGACAGCTTGTTTCTCCGATCTTTGACAGCATTCTCGAACATTGCCGCTCGTTGATTTCTTCTTCCAGCTTGTTGTTTCATCGCCCGAAGACTCACCACGGCCTTTATTGCCTCTGCGCTCCTCCCACGTCTCGGATCGTGCCTCTGGCGAATCGTTGCTGCTTTCTTGATACAGCCGTCTGCTTACTTTGCCCGATCTAACCGGACGCGCGAATTCGCCGCTTTCTCGTACCGCTCCGGAATCTTTTTCTGACCACGAGGGTCTTCCGGCTGAATAAGATGTCGCTTGTCCAGTTGCTGGATATTTCAACGATTTCCATGGCGGCCCAACCGTCGAACATTCTCGCGAGCTCTCGCTCGACACCGCGTTCTCGGTCATCGATATGCTCATGTTATGAGCAAAATTCTCCGTGTTGCGGGAATATTGTTGGGAATTAGTCAAACTCGCTGAGCAAGATACCGAATTGGGAGTGCGTAAAAGAGCTCCGAGCGAACGCCACTTGCGATCTTGACCGGTTGACGACGGCGAGACCGAAGTTCCGCTCAAGCTCGTCCACTTGTCTGCCTCTTTGGTTGCGCTGCTGTTGCAACTCGCTGCAACAGACGCAGTCGATGATGCGACCATTCCGGTTGCCTTGGTGGACCATTTGCGCTCGCTCGAACATAAATTTCCCGCTGGATTGCCAATTGAGTGATGCTGGGATTGCTGATTATGCGTTATCCACTTTCTGTCATTGACAACGGCGTTGCCAGAGGATGGAGGCGTCATGGCGTTGCCTGTGCCGCTGTTTGACCACTTACGTTCGGTCGTACCTGACGAGCAAGACGACGACGTTATCGAAGATGTTGCCAGCTCTTCTCGCTGCTTCGCCTTCCACCAGGAAGATGTTGATGCCGTAAAAAGAATGAGTGCTCCTCTCAAAGGATTCTGATTACCGGCTTGATGAATTTTCGCCGAATCTCGGCTCTCCCGAACTTGACAACTCGGGCTCTTATCGCTGCGAGATTCAATTTCGCAGCTTCCGCTGTCCTGCTTCGATTTAACCAAAGTTTCTGACTCACCGAAGCAGGACGAGGAGTTATCTCGATCGTTGTACAAAGTCTTGGCTTGCCAGTTACGATTGTCGGTCTCTTCTCGGAGTACGGTGGAATTGGTGCTTCTCAAACGAGGTCTTATCCTCACGAAACCGTAATCGTTGCTGCTACTTTCAGTATTATTTTTTTGAATTGGGTTATCCACTTTGGCTTCGGTTCTGCGTGAACTCGAGGTGTGTTGTTGCAGCGAACTGGGTCCACCGTAATGATGATGATGATGATGATGGTGATGATGATGATGACCCGAGCTCGTTGGCAATTGAACGTTTGGCTGTTGTGGCAATGTCGAAGTTCTGGCTCGATGAGCGTTCTCACCGTTGGAGCTTCGCTGAAGGCAAGAGAAGCTCGCTGAGTGTCGCAGACTCGAGGGCGGATTGCTCGGCTGACTCACGCCCAACATCGTCTCTCTTTCGTCGTTCCTCTTTCGTGCTCACGCTCCCGGCACGACGTTTCGACCTTCACATTTGTTTTTCTCACGCCCGAGTTAAAACCCTGAGGATTTATTTCTCCGAGGGAACGAAAAATATTCTACAAACAATTTGGCTTATCCCGTTATAGGTCTGATCCGTGAGGTCCTTCGGGCTCGTGGCTCAAACTCGATATATATTATCCACTCAATTTCGACAATTTATTCAAATCGTCAATTAAAAAATCGCGTTTTTTCGTCTGACGTTGAGTTTCCCACGTCTGACGACTTTGAGGATGTCGATGATGCTGATGACGATGATGGGATCGCGACATTTTTTCTTTCCCGATTTTTTTTTCCTCCTTCGTTTTTTTCTTTTTAATTCTAACGATCAATTCAAACTTTTTCGTTCGTTTGTTTAGCAGTTAGTAGAAGTGTGTCATGCGTTCTTAGCGTAGTCCGATCTTCCCGTCCGAGAGCTTCTGAACGAGTGTTTACATTGGGATCTGAAACACAAATGAGGACGGGGTTCGGGTTGACAACTCAAAAGAAAAAAAATGCGTGACTACTGATATTATGACTAACAAACAAACAAAAAATAATGATTATTACGTGGTAACATTTTACTGATAACGAATTGATAACAAACAAAAGCGCGTAAGCTACGCTTTTCCTCGCAAACTAGAGCGAGTCACACGTGGTTTACGCTTTTTTGTACGATATCATTTGCGAATACGTGTGTATGCAGTGTGTAACAAGAAAAATATATAACGATATGCAGTGAATCATGCAAGAGATGCCTGCAACGGTTAAAACATAAATGCACCGAATAAACGAGTTAGGCGAATGAAATATAATCAGTGTGTATTGAGATTCGGTTCAATGACAAATTCCGTCGGTCCTAAAGGTGCAGACTGTTGTCACGACGCGTGCAATCGTGTTTACATGGGTCGAGTCCAAAATTTTTCTATATTTATTATGTAAACAATAAACAAATGAACAAGTTATGATTGTGATTTCTGCAAGAGTGCTAGGAGCTAGTGAATAAAACTGATTAATGATCGGTTACTGCGAGGTCTCGTAACAATCGATATCAATGGTCGAGTATTCTACCGAGTGATTATGCGAATTTAAGATGAAATGCGATGACACAAACGGCGGTTCGTAATCCGTTTTGTTGGTCAAACGAAAAATAATTATTATTTTTTTTTTTTTTTTTCAATAAATGAATTTTAATGAATCAGGAAAAAAAAGCCTGGGTCTAATAAATGATGATATAATGAATAAAAATCGTTGATGAAATGAGTTAATATGAAAGAAAAATAATAGTAATTGTAATTGGAATAATAATATGCCCCCGATCGAAGGGTCGGACGAGAGGTCGGAGGTATATTCCTATACGCGAAATAGCGTCTGTTTATTGGTGACTAAACGTGGATCTCCTTGTTCGCGAAGCACGTAGCAATGAGTCCAGTGATAATCCTTCTAGTACTGTGACTTCCTGGGAGCTTTTGAGTCGGGCTTTAAGGCGTGGGATTGCCCAGCACTTGGATATATATATTTATTCACGCAATTATTTTGCAATTAGCGGTGTGTCTAGACGATAATTAAAGTCGTTGAGAATTCGTTTGATTCGTGGCTGGGTGGTCCAGGCTCGAAGGTCACGAACATTTCCTCTCGTCTTTCGTTCCCTCTGCTCGAACCCCGCATAAGCCCCCTTTCTTTTGAACGCGTGTCCTTGCGCCCAGATTCGATGCCTCATAAAATTCTACTCGCGTCTATCCATTAAAATGCAAATAGCTATTTGTTATCGTTGCACAAATCAATCAAGGATTGAAAAAGAAGAAAAAAAAATGGTGAGTAATAATAAAAGGTAAGCAGATAAGCACAGGAAGACTTGGAATTTTTGAGAAAGACAAAGCAAGTGCGAGAAAGCGATTAATCTTATCGGTAATGAGATGTTTCCTCGTATATACTCTCCGGGGCAAATGCCTCGCTGCATCCTATACGATAGGTCTACACGTGTTAAATATAAAGAAAGGCTAAGAAAAAGAAGCAAGACAGCTCACGATAGACAAAGGTGAGAATTAACATCTTTAACGTATAGATACAAACATATATTATCCAAGTGAATAACGAAAGAGTAAAAAATGGCTTCATAAAGCAGCGAGCGTGACACACTCAATCTCGGAGAAACTTGGTAACACAATGCCTGTCGTGTGTTGAGTGGCGGGAAATCAAAGAATAACTACTACTATATATTGTGCATTAATGTATATATACTGCTCGTGGCAAAAAGGGGGAATAGCCATTCGTTAAGAGTTATCTAATCTATCGATAGGTATAGAGAAGGGGCGACGGATATTTACTCTCTTCGAATATGGGCTGCTGCTGCATTGGTGCACCGATCGAATGAGAAAACTGCGCAACGTCGATTGAGCTCAAACCCAGTCATTGTTTTGCCAGAATATAAAAATCAAAGAGAAAACAAAAACGTGAAGCTGCTCGATTCTCTCATTCCCTGCTATCCGGGCTTCGCAGGCTATATGATACGTATAGAGGGGGAATAGTGTCCTTGGAGAAGGGATGAAGATAAAAAAAAATGCGTGAACATTTTTTTTTCCATCCGCGAATGAAAAGCTATCTGCGCGGGAGTTTTTTTTCTATTTTCTTTTTCATTTCATACAACGGGAAATCCCTGACTTTCCTCGATGTGAATATACGTCACTGACGACGGATCATTAAGCAAAAAATAATGAATCGAAAAGAATGAAGGAGGAGGAAGTAGAAGGATGAGATGTGAATAAAAACCGAGAGCTTGGAAATTCCCCAGGTGTGCACGATGTTTCGCCGCTGCACCAGATATAGATTTTTATTTTCCTTTTTGAAACGTAGGTGCATTGGGTGAAAGGTTTTTCAAGGCAGGAAAGTAAGTGACACCCACGATCGCGTCTCGCTCTCGCATGTGTGACGGAATTGAGGTGAATGTGTGCGGCGAGCACTGCGAGAAATTGAATGAGAGGGAGAGACGCGAGTAGACAAGGCCGTTTGCGTCGAATATGTATAAATATCTAAAGAAATATATATGTTTACGTTGCAAGGGATTTCGCATATACAACTCTTTGTGTGAGTTATATTTGCTGCATTTATTACGAAAGACCGATCGCTTCTGTTGCAACAATAATGACGTGTAATATGTTGCATAGTTTTCTCCTGTTTTCAAGTCTCCAGAGACTCCGTGTAGATACAAAAACGTTTAGTATTGTATCCAGAATGCCAGAAGGCCGAGACACATGCAAAAACGTACATACACGGGTTCCCCCATCGATTCTGCGCTCTCTTCGTTTTTTCGTATATCTTCGCCATCTTTATATTTATCTTTTCGCTCTGACAGTCGTTCTTCACGCGCTGTCATTGCTTCTCGCAGTGACAGTCGCTTGAGTTTTGCCTCAATTTCTTGCGATCACAGAAATAGATAAATGAGACTACATTTATATGTGAGATTTAGTTGCGCTCTTGTGCGATGTGGGACACGACGATTCGATCGATCGCGAATATAATCGTGAGAGAGTGAGAACGTCGATTCCTTCAATATGTGAATGTAATTGTGAACAATTTTTCTACCGAGATCCGCGTACAAAAAAGTTGAGAATCAATGATCTCCGTCTTAGAATCGCGGCTCGTCGCGGGGCGTATGCGAAAATTTCGCATAATCGAAGACCGATGCTTCGTCGGTTGAAGTAAATATTTTACAAACGATTCTGTCTCCGATAATCTATTGATTTATGAAAAGAAAGAAAAAAACTGTGTCACCATGGATTTAGATTGAACGGCTCGCAGGGAGCCGTTATATGCCTCTTGGCGTTTCATCGACCAATCACATTTGAATATTCCTTCAACAATATTCTTCTCCTCCATGGAGGATCATATGTTTTTTAATCTCCTCTCGGTTGGGAGCTGCTTGTCGAGAGATTTGTGCATGAAATCTTATTTCGTTTTTTTTTTTATCTTGTCTTTCGCCCAGGATTGATCTTTCGATCTTGTGAAAATGGTAACGCGATTATCGGAACACGAGGGGATAGAGAAAAGGGCTTTGTGTCGACGTCCATGTTTCGTAGTAATAGTCGATTATTGTAAAGGAAATTCTTTTGGGAATGGGAGCTTATCTTATCGTTCGAAAGGTGGGAGGGGGGAAAGGCCAAAGCAGACGATGGAAAAACAGAGGTTAAGGGGGTACGACGAAACAAGAGAGACAGAGAGAAAACGAGCAGACAACGAGGAGACGATCCGTTCAATCTTTCCTACGTCACAACCTCGGCTATACCGTTTTTTACTGTGTCTCGTAGTCACTACTACTGTTACCCCACTAATACCTTCGTATTTGTACGATGGCACACGGCAAGCAGCTACTTTCTCGATTCGCTTCGATGAAAGGGACGTTTTTTCTTCTTTTCTCTCTCATTTTCTATTTTTCTTTCGAGCCGCACCAAGAAGAATAATTTACACTACTGTGCTGCGCCTCCTTCTTTACCACTTTTCTATCGTCCACAGAGCCACCGCAGATAGGCGGTATAAGTGCGATTGAGATTCTTCTTCGAATACTTGTACAGACTTTCGATTCTTTTTCCAACTTTTACTCCATTTTTTCTCTCTCGGTCTCCACTCGACTCTTTTCCCCTAACATGTTTTTTTTTTCATCAATTTTTTTTCCGCCTCTCTTTTATTTTTCTTTCACGAAAGTTTCGACGAAAAATTTCTCTCGAGACTATCGTCGTTGGCTCGATGATTGGAAGAAAATAGGCAATCCTTCACAAAAGGTATCGCATTTTTCTATCAACGGACTCATTCACCGTTCGACACGAAATGCTAGAAAAATTCCCCATTCCGAATTAATCAGACGTTCATCGACGAATCGGGGCTAAAAGTTTCATTTTTCTTATAAAGTTCGTGGCCCTACGGAATTCATTCCGCTTGCATTCCCTCGAATGGGACATGAATATTCTCGCGCGGATTGCACCACCCGATTCCCATTCACATGCATATATTACGAGTTATGCATTAACACGTATATCAAATTTATTAAGTCGATCTATTCGCGCAAACGCAGTTGGCGTGTGTGTACGATTTATAAAAATTCTCTCACACCTCAGCATTGTTCTTTACAGCGGAGTGTACGGAATGTGTTTTATTAATTCCACCACACATAATTAATATTTATATATTACGTGGTTATTTAAATAACGAGTCTGTCAGAGTGAAGCTGTAATATACGAAGTACATCGGTGGATAGACTGTTTTCAGGATTGCTCGGACGGATGAACACGACGTAACGAGGAATGTCGACACAATATTGAAAACGATTTGCGCTCTGGATAACTTGAGTCACCTCGTTCGTATAATTGGCATGGATCTTCGGCCGGAACTAATTGTTCGGGCTCGCCACAATTTCTTCATTTTACTCACTGCCTCGTTCGCTGCTTCATGTTCCACTCGGAGAAGACGTAACACTTTTTTCTAAACTTCTCCTTACGCTTCGGTTCAGTTTTGCCACGCATTTTTCACGTAATCCAGATTTTGAAAAAAATTCTATATCAATTATTATTATTATTTTTGTCCGGGAATTAATCGTCGAACTAATAAATTTGAAACGTATTCGGGATGGAAAAAATTGGAAAGAAAAATGGGATTTTTTTCGGTGTTGGTCATAAAAATTTTCTATTTTCTGGAATTCTACGTGGGAGTGAATATGAAATTTCAAAATAAAATTTCAAAACCCCCAACGGTGCGAGCAGTATATAAGTAAACTTCCTGTGTGAAATCTTGTGAAATCGGCAGAACCGAGACGATGGACGCGAAAGTTACAGTGACGTGGCTAATGTGATCACGAAATCATTAAGACCGACCAATTAAAACGGCTGGAATCTCTTTATTGCCGCATTCTTTTGTTCAACGAATATGCTAATATTTCGGGAATAATATCGAAGATGAGCATTTCAAAATGGGTGTGATATGTTTTTTTCTTATCCGGACGATATTTCACTATGTTTGTTTTTAATGTCAATCAGGAAGTAAAAGGGCGTGTAACCGAGGGTTGACATTTTTATAGCGGTATCGCGTGCCAAATGTTTCCCGAAAAAGCAAGACGAGTAAGCGTCGCTCTTCATAAAACTTGTCATTAGTGTCTCGTCAAAAGACTCCAAATTTTTCTTTTTTTTTTTTTCAAATCGATGAATTTTATAAATTTTATAAATTTATGAAAATCTTCGAAGAATTGAGTACAAAGTGGATTCGTGATATATTATCGGACAAAATGATTTTCGGCAATATTCAAGAAACTTTTCATTTTTCGTGTTTCTTTCACTAATAAGAGCCATGAGCCTAAAATTATCTGCATTAAGCTTTTCCCAGAAGAAAGAAGAATTTCGATTAAGTTCAATGTCCTAATAAAAATAATAATCTATTAGAGGATTGGCAACAAAGGTTGGACTTGGTATTAGTAAATGTGTATGTGGAATGTTTTGTCTTGTTAAGGAGGGAGAGTTAACGATTGTTGAGACAATGTGTATAGTTTGAGACTGATCGAGGGAACGTGAATGATCGCGTGAAAGCCTGCGGACATGAAAAAAAAAAGGTTCCACGCGACAACGACGTAAACACGAGGCTGTCTCTGTTAATACAACTTCGTGATGTACCGGTAGGTAGAATGGCGGAAGAAGGATAAACGTATCTGACGCACTGGGGCACGTGTATAGATATAAGGTCGGGTGTGCTCTCGTCGAAGAGTAATTAGGAACGAAAATGGGTAATAAGTAGCGCGGTGGCGGGGTATAGAGTGAAGGAAAGTGCAATTAGCGAGGAGGAGACACGCAGACGTACAAGTTTGTAGGCTTCGTGGAATTAATAGAAAGTTTTTTTTTTTTTTATTTGCCTTTCAATCCATTAGGCTGGCGACTGATTCAACCTCGGCAAGCTTTTCTAAAAACATGAAATTTTGATAGAATCAGAAAAAGTTCGCAATGATTTGACCATGAAAAATATCTCGCTCGGTAACAATGGAATAATACTTTGTATTGAATTCGCTACGTTACGTAAATGTATGTATTTACGTGGGAAAAAATACATACGTAAATACGTACAAAGGGGACATCCCTCAGTGGGACTGCGCGCTGGTGAATAACTCCACCACGTCGCTTCCTCGGTCACGCAATCCACAGAAATATTCAAACTCCTGTCCTTGCATCCCCCTCTGCACCTTTTCTCCTGCCGATCCTCGCCATAGCTATCGCTGCGCGGTTGAAAAGTTCACTCCTCGTTTTGGCAATAAAGAATAAAAGCCAGCGCACAGCGAGGCCGATAAAACAATATTTCATCATTCTGCTCATATAACTTATTCATTACAGTCGTAAGCTTTGTTATAAGCCCTGGAAACCCCAATCCATTTTTCTCGGACGTAAACCCCATGGTCAGTCAGCCGAATCTTTGCTGCAGCATTAAATTACCCTCAAAATACATGATAGGATCGACGATGCTGTTTATTCAAGAACGCCATAATGAGGCAATTAATAACCCCATGAGATTAAAATGTCAATCACAATAAGAATGAATAAGTAATTATTTAATTTTCCTTTTTCCCCATAGAGTTTCATTTGGAAAATACTTTCGAACGCGCTGCCCATAATAAAAAACTTATTGAATTTCATTCCTTCTGTTTTAACATGCCACAAGGAATAACAAAATTAAACGAACTCATTACTATTCGAAAATTTAATTCGTTGCAACGGTCGCGCGGCAAAGGATAAAACGAATTGAAGCTGCGCGTTGCAGTCACACATGTGCGGGAAGAGAAGACGCCGAGAGGAGAAAGAAGAAAGGATATTATGTATGTGTCATAAGGGCGTGGGAAAAGACTGTCTCCGGTTGAGCTAAATCGTTTATATGTATGTATATATATGTGTGTATTATTATAGAGCCAAGCTGCACTGCACAGCCGCCTACTAAATCTACATACAAACATGTAGACTGGGTAGAACCCCATAGAGAATGATTCGAAACGGTTGGTGCAGACACACACATCGAAAGATCGTCCCTCACCGCTCCTCCGCATTCATTAATCCGAGCAAACGTGCATAATCGGTGGGGCAGGGTGCGCGGGGATGAGAATGAGAAGCGAGCGAAACGTAATTAACCTGCGAGTCGAGAACGAACTAAGTCTTCCTTCCCCTTCCCCTCTAGGCTCCTCCTAAACACTGCCAAACGCTGCTGGTCCATTTCGTGTGTAAAAGCAATTTTGGAATTGTTCCTTTAAATCTCCAGTAATTAAAGACGCTAACGATTTATTTTGGCCTCGAAAAAGCGGCGAAGAATCCTGAGGTTGCCAGTATGTAAAAAAAAAAAACAAAAATAAACGTTATTACGATTCGCGTCTCGGAAAACCAATCCGATATTTTTCGCCCTTCGCGTGGACGAAGTAATAACTTTAAATGTCATTCGGTCAGGACGTTACAATGTCTGTCGCTAATTATCCCGCAATAAATCATTCAATTATCGAACGAAACGAGTAATTGTCGTAAATGTTGATAATTAAAAACTCGACGATAATTTAATGGGCTCGTAAATAACTCGGTAGGGATATGATGAACCGTAAAGCAAGGCAGTTCTGGATTGCGTGTCCGGGAGTAAAAAACTTTTTTTTAACTTGTTTCTCAAGGCTGTGTCGTTTTGTCTGAAGATTTGCCTGTAGCCGTTCCGACTGTGGGCATAAGATACACAATTACACGTGAAAATGTGACGAGAACGACAAACTGGTTAAAAATTACGGGAACAGGATCCAGAGCCTCGATTATACTCGCACCTCAAACGCCTCCACTTTTGAACTAATTCTTTTTTCATTTTATTTCCATTTTTAATGACGACTCACGAGTTTGCGCTTTCTCTAATAAATTCGAGAATACATTTTTTCTTTTCAATTTTTCCACCTCACGTATACACACCGTTGGGGTGATTAAGGCGGTGAGTCGGTGAATCAGCAAACCGTGCGATATTCAGTTAGAAATCTTGGCAAGCAGAGCGCTACCACTCGTTATACAAGATCGCAATTTTTACACACCAAATATGTGTCTTTCAAGCATACTTATCTCTTGCCATCCGCATACTTTGATATTCATTCATTTTTCAAAAAAAATATACCTTTCCATCCACCGTCAAATTCAGTTTATGGAAAAAAAAATCTTTTCCAACTGCGCATCTCATATTTATAACATTTTTCAACTTCCTCAATTTTTTTTATATATCTGGTCCCCTGAATGTTATAATTAGACACGGATTTTCTCCTTTTAATTAGCGATTATTAAAAAATGTTTCGCGCTCACCGAAAAATTCAACGAGCGTCAAATTGTGAAATTCATTTGCAATAGATGTTTGTTAACTTCTGAAGAAATCTAATAATGAAAATATCTCGGCGGCAAGTACTCGACGAGTTGCCGATTTTGTCCTTCAACCCCTCAACCGGGCTCGTGATCCTTCGGCCTTCTCGACAAATTGCTTGATATTTGATGAAAAAACATGTTAAAAATGAGAGGAGACAAAAAATGTCTAGTCTCTCTTCAAAAATACAGTCCAAAGATTGACTATCCATTTTTTCAGATTTATTTTATTCACGGAATTACCAAAAATGTTCAGGGGTCCAGGCACAAGAATAATAAGAAAATCATTTTTCTGTCATATTATTAGCCAGGATTTTTTTTTGCTATTGTCTATTCGGTTGTACGTAAACATCTCTATATATATATATATATATATCGCATTACATCGTTCCGTTTTCTTAATCCTCGGGCGTTTAGCGTAATATAATGTGGTTTGTCACGGAGACATGAGAATAAGAAGGTAAGACGAGACGACGGTGGACAGTTTGCATCCCGAGAGATGAAACTCTTGCTCCGGTATATTATAACCAACGTGTTTCTATATGATGGAGTGTTAAACCACGCGAGGCTTTGTGTTACAGACTTCAGACTGGAAATCCCCAAGTTATTTATCTATATGTATGAAAAAAAAAAAAAAAAAAAAAAAAAACAAGAAAGAAAAACGGGAAACTATGTAAAAGGGGAGATGGAAATAGTATGGAGCGCTCCTTGCCCGGCGCATAAAAACACATAGTTAAGCATAATTTACGTTTAAGGACAAGTTTATGAACATCGCAATTTTAATGGTAGGAGAAAAAAAATTGACGAAGATAAAGAAGAAAATGATTTTTCCGATAAAAATTAAACGAAAAGGTTCATAAAAAAAAAATAATAATTTACTGCCGGATTCCTAATGAGCAGAATTTCCATAAATCGATTAGAATCGTTGAAAAGTCTTTCGATATCCTAACACGGAGTAATTTCTCTCGCCAACGGGAAACAGATGGGAAAATGATAAAATTGACAAATTTGTATGTCGGAGTGCTACTTGTCATGGGCGACCACGATTAATCGCAATTTCCGGTGTAAACAAGATTGAAAAAAAGTATGTAAATCTGAACTGTATATATGAACGCCGGAGAAGCGGCGGCACGCGCCTGAGAGCTTATGGAAAGCGCGCGTTTAAAGCGTAACGGTTAATTAGCGCGCTTTTATCATTTCGTGAAGGTGAATTAATTGGCGCCAATAATTAGAGGCGAAGGGAAACGTAGTCACAATGTGAAACACATTTATGTGTATATATGCATATACAAACATGTTAAATAAATATCCGAAAGCCATATCAGATTCTCGTTGATTGGCGTATTAATTATTATGCACCGTCGATTTCGCGTGTGCAAAATTCTACCATTTTTTTTTTAATACCTTTCAGACATGGATCCGAGACGAGTGCTCAATCGGCGCCTGCCCCTCCCGCAGGCCTAACCTCTCCCTCATTTACCCGGCAAATCGCGATAAAGCCTCCTGGTTCATGGTAATTTCCAGCAAACTTTCGTACAAGCCAAACAATTGGGAATTCCCTCGACGAAATCAGCGAGAAAGAAAGTTAAAAATTGAGGCATCTCGCGATCCGAATTCCAGAATCGATCGGGGCCTGGCATGGACACACATTGACGGACAAACACGTAGATATATATTCACACACCATCGTAAGTTATTCCCTCTATACACGAGTGACTGACGTTTTTCATTTATAGTTTCCATACTCTGCTGGCGTTACGAGCCATCAAACATAAAGAATCGGACTTCGATTGGCTTTCCAGAACTTTTTGTTTTTCGTTCCTCCCGTCCATCGCGCGTTTATTTATTTCCATCTCTATTTCCCCATTCGTTTGCATTTTTTCTGGATATTCGGCAGAGCACAACGTCACGTTCTCTTTGTGAACGAAATACTACCGTCCAGAAACATTAATCGCGTCAAAATCCCTCGTCACGAACGCCGAATAACCGAATTATTTAAATGGGAGCAACAGGCGCTTGAAAAATCCAGTGGAAATTGACGTACTGCCCGACTAATAATCGGTAATAAATTATCGTCCCTGTTGTTACCCAAAATTTGTAAATTAAAAAAAAAATTAATAACGTCTGTGTGTGAGTAAATAATGAGAAGAAGACGGACAAGCGTGCGGCAGCTATTCGCGGGTATACAATGGAAAGGAAAACGGTAGAGCGAGAAGTATAGTTACGGACCCGGAAACTCGAGCGAGTTGGAGTAACACTAACTTGTTACTACATTATTCCATACGACGTACAGTTTCATACACGGACATAGACGTTGGAGCATCTGAGAGACACGCTCCTGAGGTTTCAGCTATTAAGAACGACCTCACACCATATCGCCTCCAAGATCTCACATTATTACGACGATCCTGTACGAGAATGTGTGTTGTTGAAGAACGAAAAGAGCCGGAAACCAAAAATGGACTAGTACGGCCATCCGTAAATTGAAAAGCGAGGAGTTTTCGTCGAGAAAACTATCGGAGCCTCGTAAATCCTCATTGAAATGCTCGGTTCATTTTACGAGATTCCGAAAAACTGATATCGTCGTGGATCTTCCGATAAGCGGAGAATGGAAACGCTCTCGTTGTTTAATTCACAGAAATTTGGAATTTGACTCAAACCCAAAATTAATTGTGCTCATAAAACACTCGTCACGGTGATCAAATTTGAAATGAAAAAAAAAAACAAAAAAAAATAACGGAGACGAAAAATGAACGTTCTGCGATATATTTTGGAATGCTGGAAAAGCGCGTAATTAACATAATTTCCTCTGGGAACGACGCGTTTAGTTTATCCAACAAATGTACTCGCAGACAATATACGAGCCAACAATGGAAATATCAGCGGCACGTGTTCATCGTGTATCATATATAGTGAATGCACTCACGTTGCAAACCTAGAGCAACGAAATCGTGCCTCTAGAACACGTATTACGTTATGGAATAAAAAAAGAGTAACGTTTCGCTCCGTTACCGCAGACCAATGCATTTTTTTTACATTCTCTTCTTTATCAATAATATATAATATCGATTGGAATGTAATTCACGTTTCAAATTATATATAATATCAAGTTTTTATTCCGTTGCACATTCTGATCATCGACGATGACCTTTGATCGGAATTAGTTCTGTCGATGCATATTTTAAGCTATTTCACTGGCTCATAGAAAATTGGCTTGATAATTCGATCGCAGAAAAAAAAATGGTTGAAATAAAATGTTTAAACTGTATCCACGAATCCTGTATGCATGGGATATTTTATGGGGAGATTTGCGAAATGTTTGTGATGAATTTTAAAAGCACTTAGTTGTGCAATTGCATCGATTGAAAAAAATGAAGAATTTATGAATTTAATTGCACTTGAAAAATGTTGAAGCTTTTGAAGTAAAAACGTGGTCGTACTCGCGTTATTCGTGCATTGTAATTTTTGTCTCGCGCCAACATTAATAAGCCGGATACTAATTGACGAATTAAGAGGATTTTGTGCACGTGGTGATCGCAGGCGAAAGACGAAGAGATAAATATGCGATATAAAGTGAATAATTTACACGTCACGAGGTCGTTGAAGCTCGTGCATATGCTCTTTTCTTCCTGTATTTAAACTCCTCCTCTTTTTTTCCTTTCAATAACGCAGTTTCTCGCTCTGGTATATACGCCCGGCGCGTATGTAACGCAACTCTCGAGCCGCATGATTATCCGTTCAAGGGATGCGCGTGGGCGTTGCAAAAGCCCAGCAGACAACGCCATTTCGCAAAGACAATTACGATGTTGCTGCTGGGCGGTGGTGAGTTTGGTTACGTATATTCTATGCGAGGCCACAAACTAATGACCTAGACGAAACAGCGAATGAGGATTATTGGTCGGGAATCGGTATTTCCAATTATTATCCTAGCCTCGAATAATAAAATATTCCAATATGCATTCGAGGAAATCGCAACGGTAACATCTGGTCAAGTCCTCGAAAATAAATCAGCCAAACACTGACAACTAATTAGCCGCATTCTTTAATTATTTATCGACGTAAAAACGACGCGAATGCTTGAAAAATTAGCAATTTAATTTTTTATAAGGCTGAGGCTATTTTTTGATTAGTCAATCCCCCAGAGTCTCGTATACAACAAAATATAAATGAGGTGGCTGGTGATGGTCGTGTTTAATAAGTAGCGAAACGGTAAACGGAAAAACTGATGCATTCACCTACATATTTATCCACCGTCTCCAATATTTTCGCGGTAGAACGCGTTCCTCGAGGAGCATAATAAAGGTGGCCCGTATTTGGAACCGGAATAACCGTGTTGCCAGTTAGCACACAGCATGAAGCACTCGACGATTAAAGGTAAGTCTTGAAAACGCTAACAAGATAGAAAAAATGTGCGGAGGATTGAGATCCAAAGATGGCGGTTGGTGCATGCACATAGAAACGCATAAAAAACAACAGACGTTATGAGCTCGCTACGCTGCTCGGAGAATCAAATTGCTGACCCAAATTAATCTAGACTGTGCTAAGTATTCGTGCCCGAGACGCGTGTCGCCATGCACTTGCTTATTGTTTATCTCGCTCGTTACAAGTTATTTAGACGATAGTCAAACCGATCCACTCGGTCTCAATCGCCATTATTTCATCATTATTCATAATTAAATATTTTTTTGGCAAATTATTAAAAAATTGGGCCCGAAGCTCCAAACGAATTCCGTACAGCAAAAAGCAATGTGTAAAAAATGTTTAAACTATAAAAACTGTCCGAGCTCGTTGGAGAAGTGAGCAGCAGCAAGAGATTGGTCGGCGTACCTTAAAAGTATCAATACAATTTCGTGGCACACGGATGTCTAAAAGTGAATCTGGACCAGTTCATAAGAGTGTCGTACGTCAAGGATGGCAATCGAGAGGTGAGGAGGGTGGAGAGTCGTTTTGTCTCGAAGCCAGAAACTTTATGTGGTAATGAGTACGAAGTACCGAGTTCGCGCGAGCCTATCATCCTTCACAAGCACATAGGAACGATCAACTGCGACAAATAGATGAGCGCATAGACACATGGACTGAGGAGAAGTGTGAAGCACAGAGAAACGAGCAAGCTCGCGGTATAATGTTAGCTCGTCGACGAGGGCACTGGACGTTGGCACATTGACGCTTATATTCAATCCACCGTTGCCCGCGTACATTGCTCTCTTCATTCCACACACACATATATATCTGTATACATATAGATTTATGTATAGACGTGATATGTAATGATTATGATTATGAAGATTTCTCGCCCTGCTCTCGAACGGATCGCGCGAGGGCGAGGGACGATTGAGTGAATCATTAGCACGAGTGACACTCTCCGTACCTTTTAGT